>MU399556.1:285191-397008 GCA_022578875.1 Hypoxylon crocopeplum
GGCGCGCCCCGCGCCCCCCCCAGAAGCGGAAAAGAGCTCGAATTTACGACAAAGTTAAGAAACGTTTGCACCTCATCAAGTCCCCTCAATTAGGTCATTCAAGTAGCCAGGAGTTCCTAAATGGGTAATTTACATATCCCGACTGAAAGAGTCATCATGGCGCTGACATTGAAGGGTCTCCATGGCGGTCGCGCATATCAAGCAACAATCACCAGCAACGACTTCCCAATCGGCAGGTATGGCTCGTGCATCAATCTCTTAAGGAGTTAATTCTCCAGGTCGCCGCGTCAGATTGGGGACATTCACAGAAAAATACCGTGTTCTCAAAGGTAGGAGTCCAGCAGCGACAGAGCGAACTAGAAGCATACCTCCTGCGTCTCTGCGTGAAATACCTCCTCATGGAGGAACCCGACCAATATGTACCTGAGAGCAATTTCAACATCTGTATCAGGATGAGTCGAGTATTGTTCCATGTGTTACAAGTTATTCTCAACCTCAACCTGGGCTTCATTTCCTTATTATCCTCTCACAAAACCCATCTGGACACTAACGCATTCTACAGCAAGCTCACAGAATTTATCCTTATTGAATCAGGCCGGAAATCAGGCACGTAGAACGACATCATATCAAAGGTACACAATAACAGCTTCGCTGTCCGGGACATTCACCACGGCCTTCCCATCCTGCACCGCAACAGTCTGCTCCTGCAACTTCCCGCCGACAAAATGTCCCTTCCCCTTATCGACCTTGTAGGTCCACTGCTCGCCGGCCCACGTAACGTTCTCCTTCGCACCGCCAGTATCAAACCCCATCGCCCAGACCCCGGCATCCGAATGGAATCTCCTTACCTTGACTGACGCGGTTCCAGCCGCCACCGGGACCACGAACGCCTGGGCACCACGAGCTTCCCCAGACGCGCCGTCCCAAGCCTTTAGATTTGTTAGGGCGACCCTGTCCGGCTTCTTGGACGCGGCATCGTACATGACGTACGCGCTCACCAGCTCCTGGTTAGGCAGGACCGACAGCACGCTGCGCGCCTTGTCCTTGCCGATGAAATCCGCGACGAACATGTTAGCCGAGAACGGCGGGCGGACGGCGGGCCCGCCGTTGTTGCCCGAGTCGTCGGGGACCCACGACGCGTGCTTGGCGACGGGCCGGCCGGAGTCGACGATGCGGCGGATGCGGCGCGTCATGGCCGCCAGCTGGAAGTCGACGGACCATAGTGCGGCTCCGAAGCCCGACGTGTACTCTAGCACCACGTCCTTAACGATCGAGCTGCCTGTCTCGCTTAGGATGTATGACACCCCATTGACGGGCTGCACGGCGTTGATGGAGGACATGAGACCGTTGAACTTGTTCTTGATGGCCGTGTGGTTCATGAGGTCGGCTACGAGAATATCAGATGAGAGTCCTATGAGAAAAAGGGGAGGAATAGGGGTTGGTGCTAACCTTGCAATGCGTCGATGCCGAAGGTGGTTTTCGTCCCTTGGTAGAAGTGTTCCGCCGCGAGTTTCACCTTTGCATCCGAGTCGAAGCCGGCTTTCAACATCTCTTGTCTGCACGTCCAAGTTGATCATTAGTTAGCTTTCCACGAATTATCCAACCCCCTATCTTAATAAAGTGAGCTAGGGAACTCACACAGCATAAGGCTTATGCGACGCCGCAGCACCGCTAAGCGTATCGCCAATCTCAAAGATCCTGCCGTCGCCCAAACCCAAGGCCTTCACGATTGCAGCCTGGACCTTAGTCGCGCCGTCGTAGTACTCCTTAGCCGTCTTCCAGTACACGCTAGGCTCATTACCCAGTGCAATCGCATCGACCCTGTCTTTGCCCGCTGCATCCCACACCCTCTCCACGTAAGCCAGGAGCTGGGTTTCGTTGTACACGCCGTCGCCCAGCGGTGCCTGGAACGACCACTTCGCGTCGGGAAAGCCCTTGAACACGTCGAAGTACCCCGGCCCCAGCACGAACCAGGCGTTAGACCCGAGCGGGCATTCTCCCTTGACGCAGACCTTGTTGGCGCTTTTGAGATTCGGGTCGAACTGCACGCGGTCGCCGCTGGTGCCGCCGACGCGGATGACGGGCGGCAGCGACATGCGGCCCGCAAGCGCCGCGACTAGGTTCGCCGAGAAGGCGTTGGCGAAGTTGTCCGCGAACGCCGTCTCAAAGCCCGGGCTAACGAAGTCGGCCGGCGCCGGCACCGCGCCCGTGGGCTGCGCGGTGGGGATCGTGAGGGTTTTGGTTGCGCTAGCTGCTAGTTCCGCCCCCGCTACCAGAGTGTTGTAGCCATACCCCAAGGTCAGGGAGAGCGCTGCTAGAGCCCTACCGAGCTGGGTCGGTACGGTTATCTTCATTTTCTAATAATATAAAAAAGATGCACGTATTTTCAACTATACGGTAAAAGAAAGGGGGTGTGCATTTGGCGAGCCACGTGGAATTGCGCCATCGATTGCCTACCACTACATATTTATACACAATAGCCTAAGCTAGGTATACATTTTCATTATTCATCGCCTTATCCATCTAAGGCTGACTATACGATGTGCGTGCTCAGCCCTATTGCAGAGCCACGTTCGCCGTTCGATCACTACTGGTTTCGGAATGATTGACGACCTTACTGCGAAGATCGCTTATTACGACGTACATGGGCGTGTAATACGTCAAAGGATCCCGCATAGCCAATCTGCCAATATACCCAGGTAGGTACCTATAAGAGATGACAACCAATGACGACGCTATATTTTGCGGCGAATGCGGCACCTCGACGCTAACTACCGTCAAGTGGACAGTCAATTTATCCATAGTAGCTTATTCTGACCGCAAATCGGGCATGATGTTTTATATCCTACCTATTAATAGATAGCTGCAATTCAAGAATATGGGGAATTATCACCTAAGCATGGGTTTGGTTTAATTGACTTTGGAATCATAATTGTTGTCTATTCCCTTGAGTTAATTGCGAGGGACGACTACATTGATTCTTGAAACGTATCATTAGCCTAATTGAGACAACCAAGGTTGGGTTTCGCTAACCTCTACATACCCGGTACCTATATTTAATGTTTCGTTCTCATTAGAGGCATGCACCGCGGTAGCATTGATGGGAGAGTAAGTTCAATCTATATATTGCACGTTACAGCCTTTTATTCTATCTTATGAATTAATAATATACGTGAAGACCACCGAAGCCCATTACCCGCCAGTATGCATTCCTTTCGAAAGCGTGCAGTCTGATCGTGGTCTGATTACCTACCTAAGATATCTAGGTACGTTAGACAGCTCTGACAATATGCCAATACCAACCTGTTGTTAAGATCTGACCTGGGAGTGTCTATATGAAGTAGCCTGAGTGTGATAAAATTTTGATAAGAGAATACCATGGTAGAGAAGATAGCGGAACAAGTCAATAACTCCTTTCTTATTAGGCAATGAATCTTCATTGAATGTTATGCTCATTTTCCGATTGCCTCTTTCTGTCCTAGTATAAACATTCTAATATTGCTTCAGAAGAGCTTCGGAATATGCGGAGTAGGTACCTATGTAGGCAAAGAGCCAAAGAACATGATGATTTTAATTATTTCCTTACGCGCCCTCACTTGATACTAGGCTAGACCAAATAAGCCACAACTCCAGCTAGGAGATAACAACGAGAATCATCAACTAAAAGGTCACAGTGAAAAGGCGACCTTGTCACATATGGAATTATATCCCAATATCCAGTGTCGGAACTGTACCTAATCACCCGTGGCAACCGGACTGGCAACCGTGCGTGGCAACGGGAGGGGACCCATAATTATTGTACATATGTACCTACCTGGTATTCCTCCGATAGCCTTAGAGATTCCCTTCTCTTCTTTTCTTAATGAATATATCAATACCAAAACATACCAACTGTATTACGTAATACACCCTCTCTCTCACTCACGTGATAGACCTTGTCTATCCAACATCCAGCAAAACCATAAAAGGATGTCACCAAAGGTTCACTCCACAGCCTGCATAATGTGGCTCGGAATAAGACGTATAAGCGTAGCGGAGCTCCATCATCAAACCTGCGAGATACTTCAAACTTATATGATTGGCTAGCTTCTAGAAATTGACTATCGTTTTGGGATGGCTCTGCACACGCCACCAGCTGAAATACTCCACGTACATGCTAAATATATTCCGCCCATCCCCCCCTCCCCGATTCCTAATGTAATATCTTCATTGACTCACTTCCGTTGAACTCTACTTCCGAACATGACTGACTTGGGCGATACGCCGGGACTGGCGGAGATCCTCAAAGAGATTAGAGACTCAATAAGAGAACAGAATGCGCTTTTAAAAAAGATGATCCCTCACCAAGAGACATTGCCCAGTGCCGCTGAGCACCGTCAAGCCTCACCGCATGTTAGTCCGCCAGCAAGCAACGATGGAGCCGAAAATGAATCAGAGGTGCTAAACGCCCTTCAACGCTATGCTGTTGATCACTGGCCCCTGCTGAAAGACCGGGTGTCGTTTTACCGCGGCACAAATGAGAAATTCCAGGGTTCCTTTATTGACTCTAAACCTATCGAAAGGGAGCTTGCAGCGACAATTGAAGCAGCAGGACCTCACCCTCAGAAGGGAGTTGCTAGTGCTTCTTGGAAATACTGTAAGGATGTCGAGCTGTTCGAGCTGTCTACATGAAACTAATCGCGATTTAGTATAGGGGTACCAATTTTCGAGCAAGACACATCTCATACGTCTGATACGCTCCTCCTTGGTTTCCACTACGGCGGCGGTCGCCCGGACTACGTTCCACCATGGGAGTTGCGTAAAGTTGGGGATAAATTATTCCACGTCGACGACCTTAAAAATGAGGAGGCTCTCCCGTTCTCCGAAGACGACATAGCTAAGCGTGTCATGATTCCGTACTCCCTCACGCCACCAGCCCCGGCAGGGTACAGGGTCAACAGTGGTATTGCAACTAGAGGCATCACTGTTGACTGGAACAAGTTATACGATAATTTCGGCGACCTTTATTCAGTCCCTCCAGATGGAAGGGTTCCATTGTCCTTCGAAAGAAATGAACTTCGCCTTAAATGCACCCCCCCAGATGGGATTGGGCCTTACCTGGCTGATGTTCGCGATTTACTCGAGCGCCTCGAGCAGAAGGAAGGGTCATTTTTTGTCATAGACTTCGATGCGTTCAATGGTTCGGCCGCATATTCCAAGAGAAATATAAAACCCGAAGAATTGAAAGCAATGCCATCTTTCTGGAAAGCTGCGGGCCCTGCAATTCTCAATGAAGAGAGAAATTTAAGGGTCGCACCCTCTCGTAGTGTTAGGCTTCTGGATATCCCCTCATTTAACGCCTTCGCCAAGAGGATGCGCATGGACAAGCTGAATGCTGAGGATAACGTTATTCGTCAGCCCTTCACAGCGGGCCCCTTCACAAGGGGCCCCTTCACAACGGACCCCTTCGCACAGTCCGTCAATACTCGCAACTGGTATCGTTTGATCCATTTTCGGGGGCTTTCGTCAATCATAGGATCCAACACTCGCAACAGTCCTACCTTCTCCGCCGATATTGAGAAGATATGGAGCCGTCTGATTTATTCTTCTGAAGAAAGACCTCGGATGACTGACGAGAACCATGCCACCATCCGAGAGGCATTCAACCTTCACTTGTCCTGCAACCGTATCCAGGGAAGTGGAAACCTTTTCTCGACTAGGTGGAAGCCCTTCCATATCACTTGGTTTAAAGTGTTGGACGATCAACCAGAAGAAAAGTTCAATAGTTCTTCTTAGAAGTATAGGCGTCTTTATGGCAGCAAGACACGCCAGTGGGTGCAAGAGTCTGCTTTCACTCTCGCAATTCTGTTTCGTGCTCGAAGCGGGATCAACCCCTCTAGAATACATTATGACCCCTCTAGTATTGAAAGAGATGGTGACGACTTCTGGACAATTCTTCTTTTAACATCCGATGAAATGTCTAGCCTCTATTTTTACGGTAGGTATGTGCTGCGGCTCGTCAAGAAAGGCCTTGAAACTGCTGCGAATTCCTGGGAGGACATGAGAGCTCATTTCAACATAATCCTTGACAGCGATGACACTACCCTAACACCGCAAAAACACGACGAGCTCTTATTTGACGATGATACCTTCTCTCGCTCACGCCGGTACTTTTGGGCAGCAGATAGCCTGGAGGTATTTATAACTCAAATTAAGGACGCAATCAGCGAGTGGGAGAATTTCTGGGCGGCGCGAGAACCTATAATCCGAGCCATCGAGGAGGTCTACTGGAGACGGGCTACTTCATGGCATAAAAACGACCCGACCTCTTCCGAGGCGTATGAGATATCGAATATGAACCTTGACGGGGTCCTGGAGCAAGTCCGTCGACTACAGAATTATCAAAACCAATTCGAGGCATTCTTGAAAAAGACTCACGCTCTACGAGACGGGGTAAGCGAACCTACTCTTTGTCACATGCCAAGTACCTACTAATGCCAATACAGCTGTTCAACGCCAGCAGCGTCATCGAAAGTCGCGCCGCTACTAGGCTTGGAGAGAACGTCAAGCTCCTCACCTACGTGAGCATTTTTTACCTGCCGCTGGCTTTTGTGGCAGCACTCTGGAGCATCAATGAGAATTACAGCACCGCAGCCTTCGCGATCACGACGGTGCTAGTTGCCATTGGCACCTACGCTCTCATTGGCAATCTGGAAAACACCATTGATGTTCTGAGGTCGCTATACCGCTCTATTCAAACGCCGATTGTGGATCGCATGTCTCGTGACAAGGACCGGAAGTGGGCTGAAAAAGGAGAAGGTTTCCTGAGCTTCCAGCCAAGGCGAGAAATACTGAAGCCGTCTGAATGGTATGTCGGTCTATATTGGGGCGTGGAAGTCCTGAGGCGCCTACGCATTGTTCCGAGAGATACTCCATCGCCGAATGTAGGTTCAACGCCAGAAGCGGTGGCCACATCATCACCTAACCCAGACAACGCGGGCGCCGATGTGGGTAATATCAGTTCCGAGCCGGTGGCTAAAGAAAAGGGAAAAGGTGCCGTTGCGGAATTGTTAGGTAACCTAGCGATGGCTATTCGGTCGCTACTCAGAATGAACAAGCCAGAATCCAGAAATACCGGTGCAGAGAATCAGCAAGAGCAAGGGCATGTAATTAATAGTTAATTTAAGGCAGCCCTAAAGGATCTTGTCACGGAGGAGACCTCCTAAGGTGGATCTCGGCAAGAGGTTATACAGACCAGTGTGGGTATATCAAGGGATATGTACCGCTAGAGGTTTGGGCATGCCCTCGACTTGATCCTTAGAACCAGATTCAATAGACCCCTTTAAGCTCGCCTTGCTCCCCGTCAGTGAGTCTCATAGATCTAATGTAGCTAGATACATTGTTTGCCCGGGGTGCCCGAGAGGAAACTTGGTTCAATCTGTATTGCACTTTATAGTATTTTCATTCTATCTCATGCATTAATAATGTACATCAAGGCCAGTAAAGCCCATTACCATTAAGCGCCTGTTGTATCATTACCCGCCGGTATGCGTCCCTTTTGAAAGCATGTATGCAGTCTAATCATGGTATATCCTCCAAGGCATCTCTGGATGCTTCCATCTTCATCAACTCTTCCTATTCCAAGACACAAGGTAGCTTATTGCTGCTAACAAGATATTTGAATGGCATAGCCTATTATTGACAAGGGACAATCCATGCGCCGATTCCGTCCTGGAACTCAGCGTCTTGGCCGATGCCAGCTTGTAGGAATTCAAGGACAAAGTCCCTGACGCTGCTCACCTGCCAACTCATCTTACGAACAGCACCATAGGAACCGACAGGCCTTCCGCAATCGAAAGTACCGATGATGGTATTATCTCCGGGGAACACCTGGTGTACTTCTGTGCTATTCCACGCTACGTCGCCGCCATCTGCTACGAGATGGAACGCCATGCCAGAATTTGCCAGAACCTCTTGTTCTAGTCCACTAAAGCTGTAGCAGGGGTAACCGTCGGGAAGAGATGTGCAGACCGGCATGCGGAATTGAAGAGCGCACAGCGACGAGTTGGCAACTGTACCTGCGGGGAAGAAATTACTAGGGATGATATAGTCGAATATCGTGCTGTTTTGAGGAGTGATTGCAGCCTCGGCCGTATCATTACTTCGGTATAGGGCAGAGGAATTGCCAGGCCTTAGTCTGAAAGGAGCGAGTGATGGTGCTGCCGTTGGAACTGAGCATGTCGGCGTTGAAGCTTGACTTTGAACCTGAGGTAGTGATTGGGTCGGTTGTACTGTTGCAGAACTTGCCATGGTGATGGTGCTACTGGGAGTGTTGGCAGAGCAGGCAGAGGTTTGGTCCACAAGTGCTAATGCGATCGACAGACACTCGGCCTTGTTGGTCTTGTCTGAGTAAATATCGTAGACTGGTTCACTTGCCGAACCAATCGGACATGCATAAAAGACACCGGGACCATTGTCATATGTGAGGTACGACTTTCCATCCTCTCTTTTAGGTGCGATGTTGAATGCTGTGGTACCAACGGCGCCTTGGTAGCACTCGAACTGGTAATCTGGCCCTCTCATGAAGCAATTGTGTCCGAGACTGTCCTGGATGGCCTTGGCCGTCATGTTTAGGCAGAATCCGCCTTGTTGGAAGGAACCCCCAAGGATCAAATCGCCAACGTGGTTTTCTAGCACCGTCTCATTGACCATTCCCACTGATGCAAGCTGGAAGCAGCACCCGTCATTGGATTGCCTTGGTCGTAGGGTGGCGCAGATGGCCGTCGTGAATAGCAGGGCCCGAGCGAGTGAATTCATCATTGCTTATTGTGTTGGCTTTTGGTGTTGAACGAGTGTGGTTGGTAAATTGTTAAAAGCGTGCTTCAGCGAGTGTGAAGAAATGGATGACTACAGGCCGACGATCAAGGGCTGAAGATCAGATCCACAAACGAACGGGTATGACGTCTCTAGGGCAATTGGAAATTAAGATAGACAGCTCAGTTTTTCTGAGGGGATCAAACGATTGAAATATCCCTTACACAGAAAATGGCTGGTCAACTAGAGAATTGGCAGCAAAGATGAGGGCAGGTTGGAGAATTACAGCCGTTGTGGAATGTACATATTAAGAACCAACCTTTAACTAAGGGACTAAAGAGCAGAAGAGATGGCTGAGCACAATGACACATAGTCTGACGAACATTGCCTTTATTTGATACAATGCAAGGACTAAACCTGCCCATTATTTTCACTATCACATTAAGTTAAGCAAACAAACGGAGCTTGTGGAACTTTGTGAAAGAGGGAAGCGTTACCGAAGTAGTACAACATACGGGTATAAGCGATCTGCACAAGCATCCCCCGCAGATCTTTAGTCGTAAGCATTAGTGGCTGGACCCCTATGCAAGATGCAAACTACTGGGTGGCTAAATGAATTCATTAATCCTGCAGGAACAAAATCCATGGATGCACAATGTCCCTCAACTCTTGAGAATTAATATAAACAAGTTTGCTGATCTTTACGGACGAGAAGGCGATGATAATGACTTAATTTCAATTTGCGCCCTGCGATAAGCTGAGAAACTATCACTTTTACCAAGTTACCTAGGTATCTTCAATAGCGACAATTGGTGTTGATGCTCTAACCTTTGTTTGTCGCATCACAAACTAGGAAGACAATTAATACTTATTGGAGTTTGCTTGCTAATAAAATATATGATAGTCGAGGTATCGTGGTCTTACGTATGACATCTAGAACGCTCCATAAGGTACTGTAAATATCAACCCAACTACAATCGTGCCGAAACGCCTCGACCTAACAAAAAAACAAAAAACACGGGTATCATGGTGAAGAGAAACTCATAGCTCATCCGTTTCGCCGTCATCAGAGAGCCAGATGGACATAGACGCCCTCTTGAATTTTGTTGACAGGTCTTCTTTCTTAACCTTCGCAACGCCACTGCTCGAGGCGTCCTCCATCTTGACGTCTTCATCTTTCTCACCACTCTTAATATCCGCCAAGGTAGGTTTCGTATCCAGGAGCTTCTCGTCTTCCATCTTGACGACGTCTTTCGTGTCGGACTCCACCTTCGAGTTATTGACATCCGACTCGACGACCTCGCCCAGACCTTTCAGCTTCTCGGCGCGCTTCCGGTAGAAGAGCTCCAGGCAGTTCCTCCGCTCTTCTTGGGTCATGCTTTCGACAGCAAGGGCGAACTCGGTCACGCTAGGAAAACCGAAGGTCTTAGCCATTGTGCAGAACTGGCGCTGCCTGACGTCTACTGGGGGGTTGTATTCGTACTCGAGCGATCTGTGGGCGTCGCGCGTAGGTGAAGCATCCTGGCTGTTGAAGAAGAGAGCGCGGGTCGTTGCGTCGCCGTCTTGGCTCGCGACCAGCTCGGCTTGCCGTGACAGCTCGTCTTCAACTTTTGACGAGCCGACGACTTCCGAGTTCTCGTGCGTGTATTCGACCCCCTCCGATGCAAGGATCGCTTGTATGGGATCGAAGTGCTTGGGTTTCTGCGCTCCTCTCGATTTCAACGTGCCATCCTTGTTATCATCCTTAGTAAGGAGAGCGGATAGCTGCTTCAGACCACCGGTTTCGTCGTCATCGGTATTGTTTTCTTTCTTGACGAATTGGTCTTCTTCGGCATCGTTGGCAGCCTTGTCCATATCGATATCTATTAGCTTCACGCCCACTTTGGCCTCTGCGACGTTTGTTTTGTTGACAATGTCACGAAGGACGGCATGGTCTCCATGATATGTTAGTAAGTTGTTAATCCCGAAGATCTCTCCTTTCCGGTCGGAATCCTGCTGTACTCCTTTGAAGTAGCGGCGCTCATTAGAAGCGTTGTATCCGATATTCGCCTGTTGCTGCTTGTAGATCTGCCTTGCATAGGTAATCTCTTCAATTGTCCCCGTTGAGATGAGACGGTATACATCGACGTCGCGAACTTGGCCAATACGGTAAGCTCGATCCTGCGCCTGTAGATCGTAGGACGGATTCCAATGTGGATCCATTATAACGACTTTATTGGCCGATGTGATGTTGAGTCCAACGCCGCCAGCTTTGGTAGAGATCAGAAATACGAATTGGTTAGGGTCGGAGTTGAAATCGTCGACTACTTGTTGACGATCCTCATAGGTCAGAGACCCGTCTAGATAGCTAAAGGTATAACTCGTGTTATTGAACAAGTGTTGCAAGATTTTCAGAAGTCGGACACTGTGCGAAAAGACCAAGACTTTGTCGCCACTTGAATGCCAAAACTTGAGGAGCTTCTTGAGAACTTTCCACTTGCCGCAATACTCGGGATTGGCTAGGTTGAGTAGTGAGTCTCGGCCGGTGTAATGTTCTTTCCAGGTATCCGGCATGGCAGCTTGAAGGAATCGAAGCTCTCGCCTGTGTTTGTCTGGAATGTCCGAAGTCTGCGGAACAAGGAGGTTGAAATGATTGGACAATTTCTGCAATGATATGATAATGGGAAATACCAACGCCTTCCACGTTTCTCCATCAGCATTAGATTTGAAACAGCACCAGCCTCGCTTTCCTTTCGATCCACACGTGCATAGGTCATAAGCAGACCGGACGAAGTCGACGAGCTCACTGTCGAGTATGTTTTCGTATGCTTCGCGCTGGAGGTCGGAAAGCGGGCAAAACACAACTCTGTCGCTCTTTTTGGGGAGCTGGTCTGCGATCAGACTCTTCATTCGCCGAAGGAAAAAGCGAGGAAGTAGGTTGTAACGAAGTTTCTTTGCCGTCTTACGACCTTCACTCAGCTGGTGAAGAGTCGCATCGTGTGATTGGCCGATGGTCAACGGCTTACAGATCGTATTCTTCCACTCCGCAAGCGTGCCAAACTGGCCGGGATTTGTCCAGTTAAGTAGCGCCCAAAGTTCCTCGTACTTATTTTGAATCGCTGTCCCAGTGAGGCCGATCCTGCAGAGAGCATTGACCTGATTCATTGCTTTCGTCACTTCAGCAGCAATATCCTTGATCAAGTGGCATTCGTCTGCTACAACGACGTCCCACGGCACCCTATTGACCTGGTCGCGGTTGTTTTTGTAGGTGGTGTAAGTGGTGATCATGATTTCGAGCCTCCCTGCTCGGGCAGTGCCTAGAACGTCGTTCTTGCTTGCGCCATGATACAGGTCAGCTTCCCACCAGCCCCATCTATCCAGCTCATTCTTCCAATTCTGGATCAATGACCCAGGGCATATAATCAAGGCACGAGGATACCAGTCATCCTTCGCTCGTCGGAATTTCCTCATCCTCTTCGCATCGCGACGATCGCCAGTCTTGCCGAACATGGCGGTAAGAAAAGCAGCTACCTGGACGGTTTTCCCCAAGCCCATATCGTCGCCAAGTATCCCACCTTTCTGGTAAACAAAGAGATGGTGGAGAAATTTGACTCCGTCAATCTGATAGTCGCGTAGGTACTGAGCGATAGAGGCAGGGATGATACCAGCCGAGTGTTCCAGAATCACGTCTTTATAGGGGCGGGATGGCTTGATTCCGCTCTTTTCATCAAACTGCGGTTTCTCCTCCAAGTCTGCGAGCCTCTCATCGTCCGAAAAGTAGACGTCTGAATAGTCCGGGGGGAGTCGCAGCCCACCTTCACGTAAAACTTCACGGGTCTGGTCAAACTTCTTTCGACGGTCCTGTATGTACTGAGGGACAATCTTCTCAGGAAGATCGGAGCCGGAATCCGACGCACCGGCGTCATTCTGTCGGACCTTGGCCTTCTCCGATCTAGTAGCTTTGAGTGGTCGGCCTCTTCCGGTGGCCTTCCCTTTGCCTTTCGCGGACGACTTCTTACCCTCCTTTCTTCGCTTCTTAAAAGTTTCATAAAGTTCGTCCGACTCATCAGTCCATTCAAGCTTCTCTGAGACATCCGGCGCTCGCTTGCGCTTATTGACTGTAGGCCTGTGCGATGATTCGGAAGATGCAGTAGCATCATCATCTGAAATGATGATGGAATCTGAACGTTGGGCCATATTCCTTGTTCATATAAACCCTGGAATGGTTTATGCAAGTCATACTGAGTTGATCATCAGAGAGATATAAAATGGCAGATGGTACACTCGCCCGGAGTTGATGATTTACTTAGAAACGCGCCACCGTGATAAGACTGAGGCGGCAAAGTGGGGCAACCTCTCGCGAGAAGAAGGCGGAAGCACGTGGACAAATATTCGGAATCACGTGATCAAATTCAACCAGCACACCGTGAAAGGAGAAAGACAACGTGTCGAAGAGGCTTTGAGAATGGATATATACCATAATGTAGGTATGAACCCAAGACTCTAGAATAGATCACAGTGGAATATGATTCCGGGCCTGCCGTGGCCAATTGATGAACTCGATCGATTGCCCTGTATAAACTGTCTGAATACCCCCCAACGCCATGCTATGCATAAATCGACATTCTCAATCCCCAGCCCTAGGCCAAGATAACGGCTAACCCTCGCACCGCATCACAGCAGCTCAAAGTCATCCAGCTGGTCACGGTACTTCATGATATTCCGCTTGATCTTGCTGCCGACAGCCCAAGTCACAAAGTCTTCCATGTTCCTCGTGACGAAGAACGCCGGATCAGTAATCGTCTCGACACCCACCCTGACATGGCCCTGCTCGATGAGCTTCGTGGCCGCCTGCACGGTCTCGGCCATGCGCAGGCGGGTCATCACGACGGGAAGCCGCCGGCGCGCCATCGCGGACACTGTAGCGCCGTGCTCGACGTTCGAGAGCTTCGACGCCGACGACAGGATGCCCATGTCGTGGAGTTTGTTGAGGAGTAGTTCCTCGTGCTTCCTCCGCACCGGGTTATCGGGAGGGAGCAGACTAAGACGATGTGCTAGTTGGCGCAGCGACTATCGGTGGATGGTCAGGGTCAGTGTCTACTAACTTTCCCTGGGAACTATTCGATTTGGTTGGGAAGACTCACGCCGCATATCCTATTGTATCTCCAGTAATCTTCTGGCTTCTGGATCATGTACCGCCGTATAACAGCAGCCTATCAAACGCGCATAGAGAGTTAGCCAGAATCGCGACGGGATGATGGCGGATAGGGACCACGAACATCTCGGTGGTTGTTGTCCTGCTTCCATGTGATGAAATCCGTTTTTCGGAGCAAGCGCTGCTCATGATGCTTAAGTTTGCGAACCATTTTGTCTGTTGCCTAACTCGAATAGTTGCGACTGGTTGTTGTTATAAATGGATGGTAAAAAGTTGAGGCTTAACTTTTTTTTCTTATCGGAAGACTAGAAACTCTTTGGTCCCACATTGAAAATTCGATAAGAGCTCATACCCCTGCTGCTGCCAGTCAGCCCTGCGGGGTGCATTGGCAGGGGCTAGGACGCGCTGGAACAACAGTTTACCCGCCTAAATTTCTCGTCTGTGCCGGGCTTCAAGGTTCAACACCACGAGCCATTAAGTATAACATCGAAACCAGAGGCATAGATTAACAGACAAATCAACCATCCAAGATGCCGCCACGGATACCAATTCTTTCCGCCCTTCGGCATCCCTCGACCCTCTTCAGATTCCAGGCCGCCGGTATATCAACCACCAAACCGTCTGAAGCCGGTAAGTCCCAGTCCCACCTCCCTACTCTTCAGAGCCACCCTCGCGATTCCAACTAACATCCCCATCCCCACAGTCCGCAAAAACGTGCCATCCGTCGCATCCTCCCTCCTCGACGTCGACCCCCCTTCCTCGTCCCGCCGCGACCCCACTCAGACCGCGTCCGACTTCTACGACCGGATACAAGGGACCGCGGCGCGGAGGATGGCGGTGGAGGAGGAGATGCGGCAGAACAGCCGGATCGACGACTACTCGCGGCAGATGACGCGCCGCTTCAACGTCGGCGACGTCTACGCCCCACACGACCTGAGCCCCAGCGAGATGGCCAAGTGGCGTCGCAACCAGGCGCGCAAGAAGGATCTCGTCGACATGCTCGGCCTGCATCCTCTAGATATGTACCGTGTATGTGTTTTTTTTGTTTTTTTCATGCTTTCTTTCCAATTTATAATGTTTGATGTTCCGTAAAAATAAGTTATCACGTCACGCCTTGCTAATAAATCACCAATGCAGAATTTCTCCGTCGTCTCCGAGTTCATGACGACGCACGGCCGGATAAAGCGATCGGTCGACACGGGGCTGCGGCCGCCGAACCAGCGGAAGATGGCCAAGGCGATCCGGCGCGCCATCGGCCTGGGCATCCACCCCAGCGTGCACCGGCACCCCGAGATCATCATGAGGGAGAACTCCAGGATAGGCTACGCGCAGAACATCGCCTCGATCAAGACCTTCCAGTCCTAAGGACTTTTGATATTTGTACAGCGGCTTCTCCCTCTTTTTCTCTATACTAGGTAACTACCGGTATGTACAGGGACGATCACAAGTATCTAGATGTATGTATGAATAGTGTTGTACAAGATCAATTCATATCACATCAATATCATGCCTTCCACGGCCGATGGAGCTTGAATACCATCAACCCTTCGCTATCTCGCTTTCTGCCGTATTCTGCCGCCAGAGCATCCCACGCTTGGGGGTATTCGTCTTTTGCCCAGGATTCGAACTGGTCTTTCAGTTCTTGTGACGGTAAGACATTGAATACAATGCCAAGGCTAGGTAGATTGTCAGCTCCAAATACTCATCGGTCATTGTAGTCACTAGGTGCCACTCACTTGTGAAGATCGGGCCGTTTCCCAACAATGTTATCCATATCCTCTAATAGCATCTTGGCATCGGTAAAATGACCATGCGCGGCTGTCGTCACCGCGTATGCTAAGTAGACGTTCTCGGGCACCTCAATCTCCATCCTCTTTATCTTCTCCCACAGCTCGTTAGCAAGGCTATCGCCGTCGGGCGTGACTTCGTAGCACCTGAATACGATTTCAAGTGATGCATACGACGGCCCTTCCGGAGTCATGGTGATCTCCGTCCAGAAATCGAGCGCGCGGTACGGCAAGCCACACGCTGTATATCCGATCATCAGCGCATTATATAATACCACGCTGGGCTGGATCGATGTGTCTATCTTTAGTACATTGTGAACCGCCCTCAAGCTCTCCTCATCTGGACACCTGCCGATGCCTTCCAGAAAGCGGACATACGTATCTACTGTCGGGCGTAATTGTGGGTTTGTACGAGCACGCATATGTTCGAACACGTGTGTTGCCATATCAGCACGCCGCCTATCAAAGAAGGCATCTAGGATCGCTAGTCGAGCTGGGGGCGCCAACTCGGGGAAGAACTGGCGTAACAGCGAATACGCGTCCCAGACGCGGGCCGTGCTATTCTTCGTGTCCAAGCAGTACTCCACGAAGGCCTTCCGAACCATGAAGCGTTCGGCAACGCTGTAGTGAGCCGTGTGGAGTGATAGCGTGTCTATTACCTCGTACGTCTCGTCATTTTTGAGGAATGCCATGCAAATCGACACCACCGTTTCGGGCTCCAGCGTCACCCGCCGTTGCTCGAGGTAGCTAGTGACGTCGAGAACCCGTTCGTAGTTGGGATTCGGGGCGGAGCACAACGCACGAATAAAGGAATTCAAACCCGGAAGATCCCTGTCTTTAGTTGACTCTTCTAAATTCCGCAGCGACTGATATGCCGCGAATGCGCCATCGAGATCGTTGGCGCGAATGCGATATTCCAGTTGGAGCAGGTAAGTCTTGTGGTTCGGTTCAAATCCCATCTTCTGCGCCAATGCGATGAAACGCTCAGCCAGGTACGGATCATTCTTGTCGATGGCGATTTTGATAAGGCTATGCATCGTCCCCATGTTAGGTTGAGAATTGGGCCTATCTTTGGTATGCTCGCGGGCAACATTGAGCATATGCTCAATATGGTCAATACCTTTGCCAAGTAATAGAAGGGCCCATTGAAGAGATGTGTCCCAGCAGGGCTTGTTGTAACGTAAGGCTCCCGATTCCAACATGGAGATGAGGTCTTGGTAAATGCCCATAGCCCATTCTTGCTGGTCATTGCGAAGGGCAAAGTTGAGAATATCGTAATATGTCATAGAAGCCGGTGGCAGGCCTCTACTTATAGGTTTATTGAACCAGTTTTTCGTTTCCCCAACATTATCCTTCCGTGCAAAGAAGGCAGTCATGATACCGTGGAGCGCCGGGTCGTTTTCCAAGCCAACTTCCCTTGCCTGTGACACGAGGTCCAGGAGTTCCGTTTCTCGATCCTCCTTCGCAAGGCCTCGAATGACGGGCATGAAGCATCGCAATCGGACAGCGTCAGGTTCCTTGACCTTCATTCGGTTATAGTAGTCTAGAACCAGATCCCTTGCTTCAAGGGCCTTTCCATATTGTGACAAGGCGGCCACGAACTCATAGAAATCCTTGGCATCGTCCGCGTATCTCCGCTTAAGTTCAGAGTATATTTCCCTCGAGAACTCGATATGTGGCCTGAAATCGTCCCTCGGCATCTTAAGCAAACACTCTCTAGCATTTCGTAGGTCATCGTCAGAGAGTTGCATATCCCGATCATTGGCCGACTGGCTAGAGAGATGTAGGAGCACTTGGTGCGCACACACGGCCTGAGTCGAGTTGACCACCCGGCCGTATCGGGTTTTGTACGCAAAAAACTCTCGCCATGCTTTCACAAGCTCAGCCGGCAGAGGAGGCCGAATATTCGCATCTTTTGCACCGATGAGTTGGAGCAAGGCCGTGTAACCTGGTTCAGTATCGAGTTCCTTCACGGTCCGCGGGGGCTTTTGGAAAAGTTTCATAAACGTCCGTCTCTGCGGTATCCTCGCACCTCTAGACCTCACGGGATATATATGGAGTGTCGGCCTCGGTCGGATGTAGGTGGGAAGGAGAGCGGCCGGTGCCTCACTCGCAAGAAGGCGTCGCAAGACATGGCGGGTCAATTGCGACCGCATAATGGGAAATTGAACTATGTGTGCGGGCTACTACATGATTATTAGCAATCAATTGGCTGAGGATTTAGTTAATTCTATAGTTTAACTCGCCTGTGCATGGCTAGAGCTGTTGACGGCCTCTCAGCGGGAAGGCGGCATGAGAAATGAGAAATGAGAAATATTGCGATATGAAGCTTCTGAAAAATTGATAGGAGCTTCGGGCGCGTCATTCACGATTAGCGATAACCCCCCTGCTGCTACTGCGGGCAGGTGCTGTGCGGGTGGTCCGGTAAGGAAAAGAATCCGACTCCGATAATTCCGCAACAGCCTCTAGCAGTCGTGCTCCGTGATTGACAGTTTTTCTACCAGCTGCCAACTCCAGTTTACATTCACATCCTCAACCTGCTCTTCACTACTTTTCACTCGGAAGTATAGTCGCGCATGCTTATTTCTATTTACTAGCACCACACTCTGACTGGGTGGAATTGCACCCAATTCGCCTCGAAATCCAAGGTTTAGTTTGAATTATTTACATTTACAAATATCCTAACCGTAGTCTGAATCACACAAGAAATTCTTGGACGAGTAACGTCATCCATAGTTAACCCGCCATTCCAATTGACCCGTCACTTTGTTAAGGTATCTTCAACGCTCATTCAACGTTTACGCAACCAAATCGCGCTCAAATGAATTGCAGATTAGATCAATTGAAATCTAAGTAGGTCTATACTCGTTTCTAAGCTTACGTATTAGATCGCACCTAATCGCGCGTTTGATTACACGTCAAATCGCATACTCAATCAGTATGCGCTCTTACCAAAGATACCTTCAACGTCTAAGTACCACCTACCATTAATCTGTAACTTTCTAAGCTCCCACTCGTTTTCGCGATCGAAAGAACTAATCCCTTCTTAAGAATAAGAGCTTCTCTATCGCGTAAATGTCTTATTTGAATTATCGCAATTGATTTGATCGCGTGGTAGTTAGAACAAGTCAAACAGGTGGCGGGTCAACTATGGATAACGTTATGCCATTATACTTACCCTTTCTATGATATTACAAATTGTCATGAAGATCATTGCTGGCCCGAAATATTTATTCCAAGAATATCTGACGGTCCTGAGTCTTCGCAAGACACCGAATATTATTAGTAAGTTGCAAGCCTCAATCCTCTAGCTTTCGGAATAGAACTGCTACCATGTGTACTTACTTCCGCCTCACAGAGCCGCATAGTGCTTCAATGGCATTACGAAATTAGTACCCCCGGTATATAGCATAACTCAACCCCTAGCGCATGTAGCTGTGATGATAGCATACTGGAGCGAATGTGGGCTCTTGTCACTTAGATGTAAGCTTCCTAGTATGCTACACGAACAGCATTTTACCTAACTATATTAAAATATTATTCCAGCGCTCTTTAGCTGCGCCTTATATCACTTAAGAAGTTCGAGAAGTCATTGAAGTGTGGTTGATGAGACGAGGTCTTTACAGAATCCTGTCGCCGCCACGTGGAAGTGGATGCCTCCCTAGAGGCCTTGCCTAGAGCTAATACATCCATGGCGTCGGGTTCGAGCGAACCTCAAATGATTGATGGGGCTCAAGAACACATATTACTTAATTGAGATCAAGGCCAGAAATGGCTTGGGCTGAACTAGACGAAGGCATCCGGCTTAGCTAGTCGATAGTCTGAGACACCGGTTCCTCAACCCCTGGCTTGATAGATTCGTTTTTATGCACCCCCGGATCTTGAAGTCGAGATCGTGATGTCCTTTAATAGAGGGCGGCGGTCAGCGTTCTCATGGAATTATGTTCTCCTCTCCTCTTTACCGTGCACACGCTCCTTTCGTGGTGTTAAACAGGAGATTTTCAGGTCTCATTTTCTCGGTTGAAGTTTGAGGTCTGCAGCATTTCCAGCCTACACTCGTTTCTTAAACACACAGTCTTTCCCGATTTGACCTTCGTTATTGGAAATGCGTGCTTCTTCTTTCGCCGTGGTAGCCCTTCTCGGCCGAGGGGCCGTCGCACAATGTGCTGACGATCTTTCTGTTCTCGCGGCGGGCCAAGAAATTGCAGATCAATGCGCTCCTAGCGTATCTAGTGATGTTGCTGCTCTATGCAGCGACTTCTTGGGCACGACAACATTGTTCACGGCCACGGCTACTCGAGCTGCGCCTAATGCGGCTCTGACAACTACTACAGAACTATTCACCCGCACCGTGACTAGAGTAGTGTTCACAACCACCACCACTACCGAGACGGAAATAATCATCTCGTCTACGAGTACCACTGTCACAGCGACTCCCTCACCTGGACCGATTGGCCGCCGCGAACTTGTCAAGAACGAAATTGATTCTGCCACTGCTACTCCAACCTGCCCTACCTTGACAAGTCTACCCACGGACAGCGTCTCAAGCTCCGCCATTAGCTCTGCCTGCGGTTGTCTGGGTGTAAGCCCTGTGGTGGTGTCGGCAGTCTCGACTGTAAGTATCAGATAAATCACAAGTATAAAAGACCATGTTACTTATAGTCTCTTAGGCCGCTGCAAACGTCGTCACCGAATCCAAGACAACTATGACTACTACGACAGTAACATCCACGATCATTACTTACACCAAGAGCACTACGACCACAGTAGTAGCCGTAAGTGCCCGTTTTCCTTCCTAGAATTCATTCATGTCTAGACCATACCTTGATTAACATCTTCTTTTACTAGGTGGCAACTCATACAGCTGCATATGACCGTTGCAGTGTCGGCTACGGCTCAGGGGGTAATGGAAAAGACAACCGCGCCGACAATGTCCAAGCCAATTCATCCCAAGACTGCTGTCAACAGTGCCAGCAGAAACAGAACTGTGTAGCATCGGTTTACACTGGCGTGACGTGTCAACACCTCATCAAAGTCTCGCAGTTATCCGGCGCTGCCACGTCGGACCAGTGTCCTCTCGGTGTAGAGGATTACGCATTTGGCGCAGCTGGCGGGATGGTCTACCCAGGACCTTGCGGTTACTAGATGAAAATGGTGGCGAGAGGTATGAGATCGCACGGCAAGAGTACCAACGTAGCAATGCTGGATCATACCTCCACCTCAATAACACTCCCTAATTTTAATTCTGCATAAGAGACAGCAAATATGACGTCTAGACAGTGATGTCTAGGTACCTACCTAGGTGCCTAAGAACGTGTATTTGACCTTTCTATCAAAGGTTCGGAATTCACAAGTGAAGCCATTCCCATCCTCAGAACATTTAGGAGATAAGGCTCCATTCACTTCGTACTTGAAGACCCATCATGGATGCTGGCATTAATTAGTAAGTAAATGAGTGCGGACTCGAGAATAATTAGTCTGGACGGGAATTCCGGGCCTCAGGATAGTTCCTTGATTCTATCCCCTGTTCGGGTCTCCGTAGAATAGACTAAGCCCAGCAAGTCCTCCATGGACCCACGAGCAAGCTCCAGGCTCCTTCACTGAAAGACTTTAGCTCGCGAACTCTAGCCTTGGCTATATTAGCAAGAGGCCCAAGCGGAACACTTTCAACCCTTTCGAGAGAAACTCTTGATCCCGGACGCCTAGGCTATCCTAGTATACAAGGACCTTGCAATAAAAATACCAGCCTACCCCTTGATTGAACACGCGATGCTACGCAGTAGTGGAACAGTCCCACGTGTCTGTAGGGAAGTACGCCACCAGTTCAGCTAATGATGGTTCGCCTTCATGGGTGCCTGCCAGCCTCACAAAGTGACATGCTCATAAGAGGATGACGAAAGCATAGCTAAATCGGAAAGATAATTAATTACCCTATTAAACCGCCGAAAATACGTTGGACCCAATGGGCTAAGGTCACCGTGCTCGGCCCGTAGCTTTCTAATGAGTATAGTAACGAATATTGGTAGTAAGTATATAGGAGTTACCTCTTCTCGGGGGCTTCAGATTCACGCAATGGGGGCAGACAATAGGGTGAATTGAGGGGCCCTCTGCCATGGGGGACAGGCAGAGATGTCGGGGCATCTTATACCTGCGAAGGATACTAAAGTTCACCAGTTATTGGCTACTGTACCAGGAAGATAAGAGATGAAAGGGTAATTTTCGATAAAAAACTACATAATATAGGTAGATATCTACTGCCTGTAGCTATCTCTTAATTCAAGTGACTCGACTTTTCCGAGATTTAATTCACGTGCATCTCGAACGATATAGTGGGATCTTAAACTACAATAGAACGTTATCGTCATAAGGCCCTTTCTACAACGACTCTCAAGGTGATGACTTGCTTTATGATCTTCGAGGCAACCGACCCCTTTCCATCAGTAATCACTCGAATTGCTGAACCAGGGTTCATTTGGATAATAAAAGAAAGATTTACGTTCAACTTTGTCTGATGGAGTTCATCATTAATTCTTGCACCGGATCACATTAGGTTCTGGGCCGAGTGATATGTGTATACCTACCTACCTAGGCATGTACCGGTAGTGAAACCAAGAAGGGAGCTCGGAGGATCCTCTCATAGTCATCCCTCTGTTGCGTTACCATCCAAGCACTTGCTCTAATCATCAGCAGATACATCACTTCTTATCGAGGTAAACGTTGTTGCAGACTTCCCCAAAGACCTCCAAAGCATGGCCGAGATAGTCTTGCACCGTTTTCAAGCGGACCGTCATATCTTGGCCTAGGGGGAGGAGCCGTTCGGCCTCGTGGCCCTTGCCAACCCCCTCGCCAACAACAACGTCGTAGAGAGCTTTCATTGCTTTGTCTGCATCCCCATTTCCTTGAAATTTGCCGCTAGACATCCACTGGATCATCTGCTCCGCCACTGAGCCCTTATAGTCGTCGGGGAGAGGGGTCTTGCCAACGACGGTTGTGTTGCCGAAGTTTGTATTGAACGTCCCAAGCGTAACAGTCAGGGTACGGATCCCAAACGGCGCAACTTCCTTGGCGAGGACCTTTGACATTCCTAAGCCGCAGTTATTAGCATAGGAACATAGAGCATACGATAGCATCCCCCTATTACAAACATACCATCAAGTGCAGCTTTAGCTCCAGCGTAAGCACCCATACTATCTCTCCCTTCTAAAGCGGCTCCGCTGCTGATATTCACGATAACCCCGTACCTACGCTTCCGCATGAAAGGCAGGGCAGCCCGGATAAGTCTGACTGGGCCGAAGTACAGAGTATCCATCTGAGCTCGTACCTCCTCTTCGGTGAGCGTTTCCATGGGCCCGTAAATCGAGTATCCAGCATTGTTCACGAGAACATCAATTTGAATCCCAGATGCCTCAAGTGACTCACTTCAACGGCCATAGTCAGTAACCACTCTCTGGGGACAACCTATGATGACCGAGTATCATGTCCAACAAGCCTTTCAAAGGCAGAATCAAGAAAAACAGGAAAATATTGTTTAGAATACTTACATAAGCTTGTCATTGTCTTGGTCATTAACATCCAGTTTGAGGCATTTGCTACCGTTACCACGGCCTTCAACCGTGGCCACAAGATCTGGGTTACGAGAAGGGTTGCGGGAGGTTGCGATCAGTATATGGCCACCGGCCAGAACGAGGCGAGACAGAGCTTCGCCGAAGCCTGACGAGGCCCCAGTGATGAGCCAGGTCAGGGGGCGGTTCGGCTTGGTGAAAGTAGACATTGTGAGAGATATAGGTAGCTAAAATAAAGGAGTTGTTCTCAATACTCCGTGTTGAACTTCCGGGGGGCCAAGACAACCTTTAAATCAAGCAGGATGCAATGAAGATATGCAAGTTGGATCTGGGTAAGGATTGAAGCAAGTACACCGAACAACTAGATTATTATAGGAGAAGAAACTGAGATAATATGGAGCTTTGAAATAGCCAGACGAAGCTCAGTGACATCATATGGCAAGTTGGACGTCTTTTTCATCTGCTAGTTAATTAGACTTAAGTCCGAGTCCGGTAGCGAGATTGAGCGGGATAAAAAGAGACGTATTGTTGCTGACGTTACGGCGCAGTACAAGGATGCCCCTTATCCCGATCCATCTAAGTCACAACGCCATGGTGGTTTGTCTTCGCCGGGTAACAGATACGCTTATTCGCTACATAATTACGACACAGTATAAAAAAGGAAGCAATCTTCCAATGGCTGTTATATAATCCCATATATCGCTATGGGACACGAAAACTAGCAAATTTTGACCAACAAGTGGACCGTATTAGGTAGTCTAGATTATATCCAAGGTGGATATAAACGCCCATAACTCCGTTCCGAGCTCATATGGCGAAGGAAGACAATAGAATCGAGCGAAATTCGCTTAGGAGTGTATTAGGTAGCCGGTTTCCACAAAGCTCGGGTGACAGTCGTTAATGTTCTAGAACGAGGAATTTCTTACCGCCAGTAATTAAGCCTACGAGGGTAATATTTGTATGGTCCAAAGCACGCACTGATATAGGTAGGCCGTAGACGTCCTCATGAATGACGGCAGCCACTCGCAGAAACAGGCCCAAATGCACCATGTATGCTGCGTAATTCGTACTTCGTGATGTGTAAAGCCTCCACGCATCTCAAATCATTGTATATTCCAGAAGGAGACCAGAAGATATCAAAACTCCGGTGACCCAGAAGCCATAGCGGAACCACCACCAACAACTCGTAGAGTCCGCAAGGTCGACCATAGTAATCATAGCCCCTAGAGACAGGGAGCTTCCGACCACAGAAAATACATAGAATGGCAAGCCCATCCCTGCGTATTGGCCGCTTGCGCCAAGTAAGACGATCATTGCTCCCAAAACGAAGGTCAATGCAGGCTTCGTCTTGCCTCCTAACAAGACGGCAAGACTCTTCACGCCTATTCTCGTGTCGTCTTCGATGTCCTGGTGGGTATATATAGTGTCGTATATGACCGTCCAGAGAATACATGCGAGGTAGAGGCATACGGCCGATTCGTTGATGCTGTATTCTGCATTTGCGAAATCGACAACGTAGGGTATGGCGCCAAGAGCAACGGATCCCATGAAAACTCCCCAGGCTAGCCATATCCCAAGGACAACTTGGGCAAAGTACGTATGGCGCTTTGCGTAGGGGTAGTACGCCGTCGGGATCATGTTCGGGGCCGCGTATATTGCACCCTGCACGGGGAGGAAGTAGAGCAGTACAAGTGCAGCCCCAACCGCTTGCGTCACTGCGAAGACAAACGCAGCAAAGGGTGACACGGCGCCTCTGGGGATAGGCCGTTTGGCTGTCCGTGCCACCAGTTTGTCTATCGGGGCTTCCACGAGGTCATTCCAGATATGTATGGCGTTGGAGAAGAAGAAGTTTCCGCCGAACATGACCGCGCAAGCCTTTAGGACTTCCGACGGCGAGGAATGAAGTGTGATGGCGGCATGGATGAGGCCAAACAAATGGGGGAAATAAATAAGGAAAAGACCAGCTGGGGGACTGAGCCGTGCTAGTTGCACGTAGGGGATCCAAGAAGGGGGTAAATAGGAGACCCAGCCGACGGCAGTGTTGCCGCCGTAGTGTTCTTCAAGTTTCTCAGACTTGATCACCTTTCTCCGCAACCCATTCGTCTCGTTAACTTTATCACAGGTAGTCATAGGTAGTGACTTCCGATTTAAAAGATGTAAACTGAACTGGGGGACAACGCATATAAGCGGCCAGACCAAGTCTCCCATGAACGGAGGATATATCTCTTTATATATCTGGATATCTTATCATATGTTCAGGCGAGGCAGTACATGAACCCAAGCTTTGTAACGGGATTTAAGCATGACACCTCTCCTAGCCTCTTGCCTACCAGAGTAAGCGAATGAGGACCTAGATGGGCAAAGGCGGAGAGACTACCACGACCGCTTACTTAGTACGTCACCTTAAGCGAGTCCCGAGAATGTACAATTCGCCGAGGTGGCTATAAGGTCGTATGCAGTGTCACCCCAAGTTACACTGGCCTGCCAGCTCGGCTGCCTTGTGGTGAGATCTAACCAGTTTTGAGATGCAACATATTAAGCAATCTCTAAGAGGTAGGTAGGTCATGTTATACAGCGCTGGCACACCAAGTACGCCTTAGCCGCTTCAAGCCTTTACGTTACTCTGTCTCTTATTGTGATATTACCCACAAAGCTCTTGCATAGGAGAAGCAGCCGCATATGAACATCAAAGATTTCAGTTATCTTGAAAAGCCTTGGCACTAGGTATGACTCAGTATTCTCACGTCTAGCTACCAGCCTACCTACGCTGCCCCCTCTAGGCGGATGGCTTACCTATGAATGATCCGCCGTCACTCTGAGCTGTTCGTGGCATTAAATGTGCTCTCTCTGTTCTCTGTTAGAATAAACCAAGACCTATCCATGCTGTTGAGCATCCTCTTGGTAACTCTCTGGGCACGGAGACTCTTCCACATCGGGTTCCTAGTGCAAGGACACTTACATGCGGGTTCGGTCTGATCAATTCATTGCCATATGCAATTTTGTAAGCATTATTACTGCAAAAGTCGAAATGGAAGAGTCCCCTTGACACCACAATATGTAATACATATAACCATCCTTTCTTTCTTTCTTTCTTTCTTTCTTCATTTCCTAAGGAAGAGGAGGGCTAGTTGTATTTCACCCACCCATCTTAGGAGGTAGTTAAGCAAATGCCGGATATTCTTTCGGGAACTTACCTAGGTACCTACCTGGTACCCATAGGGAGTTTATATGCAACGGCCTAAATAAGCAGTTATGTAGGTCTCCGCCTAGGTCCAGTTACGAATGTGCATCGTGAAGAACCCGAATGGGGAAAATGATGACATACGTGAGGATCTCGATGTGAATGCAATATAAGATCTCGTCAAATTGCTACTACTAGCCCTATTTCTCATTCGTTACGGTGTAATGGGAATTTCTGTGCCTCTTACTTACAGCGGCTAATGCTACACTTGCTCAATCGCGCGATTTTCAGGGACCAACAAAAACTACCTCTGTAGGGCCAGACCGAAAGCAAGGCCTCCCAAGGGGCTGGTCCTATTTCAGCTACTTATACATCCTTACCATCTAGAAAATATGACAGGTTCAAGGCTACAGGTTCAGATATGCTTCTCGGGTTAGTAGATATCAGCCGAACTAGAAGTAGGTGTCCTCACTTTACACGTACTAATACGAACACTGCTTGTTATCGTGAAGGAAATGCTATGATGCATGGAGATCCTATTTTCTGTGAATTGCAACTTTACCTAGGTAATGAGTTGTAAACATAGGGCATGCCAGACATGATATTCGTTAGGTACACAGCAAAAGAACGTAATTTATCAGAAATGGGTGAAGGGTGCGTTCTGGTAAGGTCGATATACCAAATCTACCAATGAAAGAGTACACCCCCACGAACTACATCCCCCCTATTATCCATCATCCTGCTCCAGGCCCTCTAATCGCCGAGAGCATTTCTTTTACCACCAGTACAAGCCGCGATCGTTGATCCCCTCTTAGCACACCTTCATGGTATACCGCAGCTGATATACATGAACTTTGAACCTTAGGGTGCAAAATAGTGACTTAGGTGGACAGCTTAGGCTTGATATTATACGATTTCCACTAACTCTCGTTGGAGGCTCTATGGAATTTTATCACGTTGCATGGTCCGTCTCCTTTTCCTCGCGGATCTTCCCGAACGATTAACGACATGGTCCGTTTTCATATGGTACTGAGGTATAGGGTAAGAAGCCGACACTTGATGAAGGGGACCATACCTAGAACCCCAGCAAACCCAACACACTGATACGAGTGCATAGATGACGTTTCTGATTCTATTCTCTATGATATATGATTAGTTAATCACATTCATCAGTCCCGTGCATACACCATCTTGCCCCCAACCCACGTCTGGCGCACATTCAAGCTGCGGAGTTCCTCAACATCAATCTCCTCTAGCGGTGCGTCCAGGACTATCCAATCCGCGTAAGCTCCCGGCCTGATAACTCCGGTCTTTCCTTTCGTGAAACCGCCGTACGCGGGGCCTTCGGTGAAACCCCTGATCGCCTGGTCCAGGTCGAGAGCCTCTTCCTTGTGCCATCCGTCGGGGGCGTCGTCGATGCCTCGGCCGGTATGCGGACTCCGTCTCGTGACGGCTGCGTAGATGCCCTGGAACGGGTTGGGTGGTTCGACGGGGAAGTCACTTCCCAGGACGGGGTTGATGTCGAGCAGAGAGCGCATTCTGTACGCCTCCGTAGCGGTGCGTTCCTTGCCTAGTCTCTTCTCCGCATACGCCATGTCGCTTGTAGCGTGGGTGGGTTGGATGGAAGGGATGATTCCGGCCGCGTGCATCCGGGCCTGGTCGTCTGGATGTATGATCTGCGAGTGTTCGATGCGGAAGCGGTGGTAAGATTGGCAGACTGAGAGAGGCTCGTCAGGACAGAGCAGTCTGAGAGCCGAGACGATAGCGTCGACGGCATATCGATTCGCCAGGTCGCCGATTGCATGGATATTAACCTGAAACCCTTCATTGGCCCACGCAATCGTGTCATACACCAACTCAGATGCGTTGACCAGAAGAGACCCTGACGTGTCTGGTCGGTCGGTATAGGGGTCAATCAGAGCGCTACCCCAGCTTCCCAGAGCACCATCTATATAATGTTAGACCAATCTAATACGTAGCATGTTTATTAACTTACCAGCAAAAAGCTTCACACTGTGAATACTCAAGAAGCCATCTGAGCTCGTATACAGTTCCACTTCGTCGGGGCAGAAAGTGTTCCGTTCGTAACACTCTACCATGGCGTACACTCGCAGCGTCCAGTCGTCGCCGCCTGCCAGTTCCTTGTAGAGATTCAGATTGTCGGGAACAACTCCAGCGTCATGCATGCCCACAAGCCCTACTTCGTTTAACTTCCCCATGGCACTCTTCAGAAACCGCTGTTTCTTCTTGCTATCTGGCTTCGGCCATAACGCCATCACCATGTCCATAGCATTGTCGCAGAACACGCCCATACCAGGGTCCCTGATGATCTCACCACCGGGAATATCAGGTATTGACTCCGGGAGTAAGTCTAAGACTGCTTGGGAGACCCAGATGCAATGCACATCTACTCTATCGAGCATGACGTACAAGTCCTTGAGCTCCTTATCCGCTGCCAAGTCACTCTTCAAAACGTCAGCACTCTTCGACCAACATACTTTCAGGGTGCCAGATCGACTCACAGCAGCCGGCATCTTCCCAAGAGCCATCTGATCCCACCCAACACCTCTCAGCCACTCCTCCTTAGATCCAGCGCCGGGGTTCCGATCGAGATAGCTACGCACGCGAGACCGAACATCGTCCATAGACGTCGACCCGAAGAGATCGACCGAGTTGAGAAACTCGCCGTACTGCAGCAGATGCCCGTGCCCGTCCCAGAGCCCCGGCATAGCAAACCCCAGCTTCGCATTCCGGGCGAGTTCCGAGTCTGGTCGGGCCGTGAAAACCTTGGAGAACCTGCCAGCCGGCGACACCGAGAAGCAGTTCACGTACGGCTCCGCTAGCGAGTTTGTCCGCACCGATTGGTAGCAGTGCGTCTCGGCGTACGCATAGTCCACTACGCCTTGGCGAAGCTTGATAAACCCGGCCAGCGCAATAATGGCGGCCGAGGAATACAGCCAGGCGGTGTCGCGGCCGAGGCGCGGGAGACGGAGCCAGTCCATTACCTAGCTTGGCGGCGTCCCCGGTAGTATAAATATACTGTTATCGTGGGTATGTTGAGAGGTGAGGTAAAGATAGGGGAGCAATGATAAGGTAAACCCCATTGAGGATATCCCCCGATATGCGCATGGAGGAGGCAGTTAGGGTGTTATTACCATTCAATCGGGGCTTAATCAGTTATGCGTTTAGGGCGGGGTTGATTGGATGAGAATTGATATTGATGTTGCAGAGGGGAAGATCTAAGTTTATGGTGAGGTTTCCTCTTTATGTCTGCCACACGGACCACCTCCAAGGGTCCACGGGCAACGGCAACGTCACTGAAGAATACAAACTGCCAGGGTTCAGGGAAGTACCCCGCGATGAAGGGTCCTACCGTATTAGTCGTACCTGTAAGCTTCACCACGTCCCTCTTCAGGATGGGGTTCAACCCCTTCCCCTTTTTTGGTCTCTCACCATCTCCTGGTGTCTACTATCGAGGAAGGCTGAACTCTTATGATAGCGCCCCCTTGAATCCTTAGGAAATTATACCTACCATATAATCTGTTACACTCGCAGAACCGCATAGAAAACGAAGCAAAAACCAACGAAGTCCCGAACTCGCAATCCATCTCACCCGCACCCACCCACCATGGCGGACGCATCCGCGCTCCTCCAGCTCTCCCAGACCGACGTAGCGCAGGAGATCCCGAAAGAGCAGTACGGCCCAGTGCTGACGAGCCCGCCCTTCGTATTCGTCGACGGGACCTTCAACACGCGGGACCTGGGGCTGGTCCCGGGGAGTCGCTTGCGCGCAGGCTACGCCTTCCGGTCGGGCGCGCTGTTCCAGCTGACGGACAACGGCAAGGCGGTGCTCGAGGGCAAGCTGGGCGTGAAGCGAGTCTTCGACCTGCGGTCGCCCGAGGAGCGCCGCGCCGCGCCCGACCCGGAGCTCGGGGGCGTCGAGAACACGTGGATCCAGAGCTCGCGCCCGGACTCCACGCCTGACTTGGATCACTTCGTTGTGGGGGGCGGGGAGGACGGGTACCGCGAGATGTACCTCGAGGTCATCGACGTGTACCGGGAGAGCTGGAAGGCGATCCTGGAGCACATCCGAGATCGGCCGCAGGATCCGTTCTTGGTGCACTGTACCGGTGCGTAGACGTCATCTCCTACTAGTTGACTTTGACATAGCTTTTGATGGAGAGCGCGCGCTGACGCATTACTCTCAGCTGGACGTGACAGGACGGGCGTATTCGCAGGCCTATTACTTACTCTCGCCGGCGCGTCACCAGAAGCGATAACCCTAGACTACCTGCTATCACGGATAGGGACTGAGCCTGTCCGCCTGATGCTCCTACAATTCGCAATAGCCGGTACCAAGGCTTCGAGCCAAGAGCAACCGGGTTTCTATAATCTCGTCAGCTTGCGGGCCTCGAGCTGGAACGCGTTCATCGATGGCGTGAAGAAAGAGTACGGCGGCTTCGAGCAATTCATTACGGACAAGCTAGGGTTCTCCAAGGATGATATAGCCAAGATCAAGGCGAATCTAACAGCCTCTTGAGCGATGTATATTGATGTTTAGACGGGATCTCTATTTAGAATAGACAAAGAGAGTCAAATTAGTTAGGGCCTAGTCGGAGATACCACCAATGTTACAGTCTATTCGCGAATATCGTGTTCGCTTCATCGAATAGCACAGCAAGTTGTTGGCACCACGACTATGGAAACCTTCCAATTGTTTCCGCCTTGTAAGTAAAGGAAAGTATGGCGATTCCGATCATCGCTATAGTGATTAGGTCTGAATAAGATGCTTCTAGCGTATACGCGTATGAATGTTGATATGAGCATCCTATAGCTACTAACTAGTTGATATTATCCAGCGACTACCATTGGATTCTAGGGTATTACTCCTCCTAAGGGTAGCTATACGTAGTTTCCTTCTTGGCGTCATGATTCTAGTATACCAGACGTGTGAGGGTAAAGATGGGAAAGGATCTGCTAGGTACCCGTATGTAACGCTTGCAAGGAAACTTAGGTTTTACCAATAGAGAAGAATTTGATAGATTGCGGCATCGTCGTCTTGAAAGGCGCACCACAAGGATATTAGTGGGGATGGATGATGCTAAAAGTCGGTCAGATTATGATCCATACACCCACTTCGTTCCTTAACCGGAGCTAGAGAATCATAATAAGAAACCGGGCAATTCGCCTTGTGCGGTGGCCCAGTCGGAACCGGCCTCGAACTACCTAGCTTGTCTTAAAATCCCTAGTATATTGGGCTTCCATTTTCCTGGCAAGATTGTTCATCCAGGAAGTGCTCGTGTTAAGTACTAGATGGCGAGTGGTGATATAGAGCTTGAGTCTGTTACCCATACCACTCAAAGGGTTGGGGTTTCGACGACTCCGGCTGAAGACTCAACTCGACTCAGCAGTCCACAGCCCGAAGGGAGACAAGAGTTCTCACTGCCTCCCGTCGATGGCGGTAAAGACGCATGGCTCTTCCTAGCAGCATGTTGGGCCATCGAAGCATTGGTCTGGGGTATGCTACCATCACCTTTCTGCAGTAGTAACTTGCTGACCGTTCCGTAGGCTTCCCCTTTGCCTTTGGAGTGTTCCAGGAATACTATAGCACTCATGAGCCCTTTGCCAACTCGCCAAATGTTGCCGTGATTGGTACTTGCTCGATGGGAATCATGTACCTAACTGCGCCTCTCATGATAGGGCTTTGCCGTTTCTTCGGTCGATGGGCCCGATGGACACCTCTACTTGGCTTGTTCATTATGTGTCTTTCGCTTGCCATGAGTTCGTTTTCGACGACTGTCACACATCTGATTGCTACTCAAGGCATTCTTTACGCCGTTGGAGGAGGTATTGCCTACTGTCCCTGCATCTTGGTAAGTGCAATTTGAAAAGTAGTACAAACGATATCATCCCGAAATGTCGGATTCCACATAACGGCACCTACCCAGACCCGCGAAACGTGCCTATATCCGAGAATTGATGAGACGATATAAACGTATAACGATGACACGCCGCTAACCATAACATTTCATTAGTATGTGGACGAGTGGTTTGTACGGCGTAAAGGTCTAGCCTACGGCATCATGTGGTCCGGTACGGGCCTCGCGGGAGTCGTGCTGCCACTCTTATTACAAGGGCTCCTTCACTCCTTAGGGTTCAGGACGACACTGCGGCTATGGTCTGGCGTATTGTTTGCCTTGACGATTCCGCTATCGTTCTTCATCAAGCCACGCCTACCTTACTCGGCAACGAGCCACATCAAACCCTTCAACTTGACGCTGTTCATGATCCCTACCTTCTGGTTATACCAGCTGGCAAATGTCGTAGAAGCGGCCGGTTTCTTCCTGCCGGGAATTTATCTCCCCACTTATGCGAACAGTGTTTTCGGCGCCGCGTCGTACAGTTCGGCGACCACAATCCTTCTAGTCAATGTTGCCTCCGTGTTTGGATGCGTAGCTATGGGATGGTTCATTGACCGATTCCACGTTACGACGTGCATACTGCTCTCGACGATAGGTGCAACCATCGGAGCCCTGGTTATATGGGGTTTATCGTCATCTCTCCCACTTCTGTACTTTTTCTGCGTTGTGTACGGCCTATTTGCGGGGGCTTATACCTCGGCCTGGCCTGGCATCATGAATGATATTGTCCGAAAGGGCGAGGCAGCAGGGCGAGGCTACATTGATCCCAGCATGGTTTTCGGTTGGCTTGCTGCTGGCCGAGGGATTGGCAACGTGATGTCAGGTCCCTTGAGCGAGAATCTAATCCAAGGACTACCGTGGAAAGGGGACACTCCAGCATATGGATATGGCAGTGGCTATGGCAGCCTCATCGTTTTTACTGGTGTGACGGCTCTACTAGGCGGTGCGAGCTTCATCTGGAGACGGCTGGGTATGTTGTGAAGCCAGCCGTTCTCTTATTGATTGAAACCTCGGTTGAGACATCTCGTATTTGATAAGCAGCAACCTCTTATTTGCGCATCATCTTGCAGACGGGGTGTTACCTAGGTATGTCGTACAGGAAAAGAAAAGGATGAAGATGAGAGAGAAGGAATTCACCAATGATTTACGTAGAGATATGATATTACGTAGAGCCCAATAGGCTCGATATGTGTGTCACCGCCATGTACATGTACCTAGACGAAAATGGTGTTACACCTGCATTCGGTAGGAGCTGTTTTCAAATTGTGCAAATTTGATTGGCGAATGGCTCAGCGGAGCACGGGCAAATATCGGCGTTCAGCACCCCGAGAATGGTAATCCCTAGAAGGCTCGCCCGCTGCTGAAAATGTCGATTGTGGAGCTGCGGGTGGCCCCAAGGACCCGAGGGGCAAAAGTTCATAGCAATTGTTACAGAAGGCGGCGACTCCACTGTCACAAACTTAACCTACAGTAGGCGAAGTATATTTGATCTTACTATCTTAACTTTACTTACTGTATCGTGCCTCTTTTCCACACATCTTCTTACTCAGTAAGCGCATTTCTGGTCGCTGACTTTTGTTCCTTCGAAGAGGTCGCATATACATATCGTCAGACATTCTTTCATTTGTGCGAAACTCACACTCTTATATACGCAATCTACTCCTCTATCGCACTTAAAATCCTCGGCTCGAACCGACCTATCCGTGACCTCTTTGATCTAACTCAGCGACGGCGTTGGCATTGGCAGAAAATCTTGCGCATTTACCTCCCAAAATGTCGTTCTCAAGCCTTGTCCAGGACTTGACCATCCGCGATGGAAATACCCCTCGGCACCCTCGAGGCGCCTCTTCGGGTATAACCTCAGCCTCTACTATCGACGACCGAGCTTCCCATATCTCTCGAGCTATGTCCTACACAAGTACCGCCGCTACTAGCGTGAGCATTGCAGGCGACATTTCTAGCCAGCTCCATGGCGGTTACCACCATCCTCTTGCTCGATCATGGCAGGCAGAGCGACAATTGACCAAGGTTAGTTAGCCTATTAACATCGGATGAGGGCTTTATGTGTTAACGATTGGAGCGCAGTCGATGTTGATCTACCCTCTCTTCATCTCAGATATCGAGAACGACGAGACTCTCATCCCTTCTTTACCCGGTCAATACCGCCGAGGCCTCAACAAGTTGATCCCATTCTTGGAGCCATTGGTTCGAAAGGGACTACGATCAGTGATCCTCTTCGGTGTTCCTCTCCAACCCGGTACCAAGGATGCCTTGGGTACCGCCGCCGACGACCCGAAAGGTCCGGTCATCCAAGCTATCCGCTTGCTGCAACAGAGATTCCCTCAACTATTCATCGTTGTCGACGTTTGCCTCTGCGAATATACTTCGCATGGTCATTGTGGTATCCTGAGAGATGATGGCACCCTGAACAACCAACTTTCGGTAGATCGAATTTCCGATGTCTCAATCGCCTACGCGCAAGCTGGTGCCCATTGTGTCGCGCCATCCGACATGAACGATGGCCGTATCCGAGCTATTAAGCTTAAACTGATCGAGGAGGGAATTGCGCACAAAACGCTGTTAATGTCGTATGCCGCCAAGTTCTCGGGCTGTCTTTACGGGCCATTCCGGGATGCTGCCGGTTCAGCACCTTCGTTTGGGGACCGAAAATGCTATCAGCTACCACCCGGAGGACGTGGCCTTGCACGACGAGCCATAGTCAGAGATATCGGCGAGGGAGCCGATATCATCATGGTGAAGCCTGCCGCTCAATATCTCGACATTATTAGTGACGCGAAGGAGCTTGGCAAGGATCTTCCCGTTGCTGCGTATCATGTGAGTGGAGAGTACGCCATGGTTTGCGCCGCGGCGAAAGCCGGTGTTTTCGATCTCAAGACGATGGCATTCGAGGTCACCGAGGGCATACTCAGAGCTGGTGCTACAATCGTCATCAGTTACTTCACGCCCGAATTCCTTGACTGGTTAGACAACTAAATAAGACTTGCACGATGGGTGGGAGCGTTGTAGCGTTTACTATTGGAGTTGCTGGCGTTCATGGGAAGGCGGGTTATGAATGGCATGAGGACAAAAACGCCATCTTCACGTATAGAGTTGCATGCGCTATTATTCCGAGATGTATGATGCCTCGAGTCGATAACACGAATATAAACCTCGGAATTACAAGCAACATTCAATTAGCTCATAAAGGGAGCTGGACGATATTACCGTCTGAATCCCGATCTAGACGGATTCTATGTGCATTTGCAAGCACCATCATGAAGCATATGTACCATGAGCAGCTTATCTCTGTCACAATTAGGAAACCCCTACTACGTACAGTACTATAACATGGTTATACTGGGCTAGTGTGAGTTGAACTCGTGGTTCTAGAACATTGATGAAATTCCGAGGCAGATCCGCGGTTCCGTATCAAAAGTTCACATCATATACCCTTACCTTGGTGTTATCATCCAAGGCTTGGCATATCGAGAAACGAAATTGCGGAATCCTACCTCATACTCTTAGTCCGGTTGCTGACGATTATTCTGAGCTTTCGGTGTGCTTGCCGCCGGTGATGCTATCAACATACAGTTTACATGCAGCATGAATCCACTTGGATATACTAATAAAAGATATTCGCTTGGCTAGAACCACAATGGTCGTATCCAGGTTAATCAGTTTGTTTAGGCTTCTACAGATTCCGGAGCTATCGTGGGGGTTGGCGTTACTATAATACCACTTCCTACCTCTCCTCCTAGGTACGTATCACGATTTGTATCGTATCCTAAGGTGTGAGCACTCGTTGCAAGCAAGGCAGACTTTTTCCCCCTTCACTCACTGCCGTTTAGGGAAACATCACGGAATGCTTACAAGAGTCTAGAATTCGTAATCTCTTCTAGTCCCGAATTACTCACCCCGCATAGCTGTGCTTGGCGGACCTGGATGAGGAAGGTAATCCAACTGCCAATGCGATATTCAATGCTACGCCTCGGCGGAAATCGAAGCCGTACCACGCGTGCGCATAGTAAACCATGGTTCTGGGAATATTCGTCCCATTGCCGTTATCGTCGACAGACCATGGCCAAGAGTTACTGACGCGGGCTTAGATTCTACCCCTGGATCGCGCGATGTGTGTAGATAGGCAGGTAATATACCTAGAAAAGAAATATAAAGATTGTTACCGATCCCCTTTGCGAGTAGATTCCATCTGCTGTCTCGGACCTTTGATGTGACTCCGTTGCTTGTTTACATCAGGCTTCTGACTGCCGTTCGTTTATACGCAACGTCCTTTCGTTCTCTTCGTTTCTTATTACGGTTGCGTTCAGTTAAGAATCATGAAGGTGCCGAGTTCTACCGTGGCTTTCACGGCCGCAAGCGTGCTGGCTCTCACCAGCAGCGCGGAGCCGATCAAGCGCACGACCAAGTGCGGGCTGCCATTGGTTCAAGATGTAGGCATTCTTGAGCTCCTTAAGTGCCATGCTAGGCAATTGAGTGCTAACGAGGTACTTCAGAAAGCTCTGGTCGACTCCATTCTGCTTGAGGACCTGGTGGGCTGCGCGCAGGACTTGGAAGACATGGCGTATGCGACCTCGCGGAGAAACCGAGTACGCAATCAGCCATGATACAGAGAAAAGACGTGCTCGCTAACAGGGTGGCTAGGTCCACGGCACAGAGGGCCATCTAAACAGCGTCAAGTACTTTGTCGAACAGCTCGAGTCGCTCGGCGATTACTACGACATCGAGCTGCAGGACTACACGACTGAGGTGACCATCCAATCGCAGGCATCGCTGTCGATCAACGGCGAGACGATCGAAGCGGGCGGCTTCTCGTTTGGCAACAATGGAACCTGGACAGACACGCCGTTAGTTCCCGTCGCCAACCTCGGCTGTAACCCCGTAAGCATTACACCAATTAGGCTGTTTTCCATTGAAGATGCCAGTCTGACTTTATAACTAGGAGGACATTCCAGACTCCGTTAGCGGAAATATTGCCCTCATCGCCCGAGGTAACTGTACTTTCATCTCGAAGATCACCCTTGCGGGAGAGAAGGGCGCCATCGGTGCCATCATCTACAACAATGCAGAGGCTGGTCTCGCCGCCGGCACCCTAGGCGGCGTGAACGAAGAGGTAAGAACCCAGAGCTACTCGCACACCTGTCTAACCGTAAGGGCAATATCGAGACTAACCACACATGTGAAACTGCAGATCCCAGTCGGCGGCATCTCCCGAGCAGACGGTCTGCGCTTCCTCGAGCAGATCGAGAGCGGCTCTGCGCTGACGTCTGGGGGCGAGTTCTGGCAGTACATCGACAACACGACGAGCTACAACGTAGTAGCGACCTCGAAGCACGGCGACGCCAATAACGTGCTGTTCCTGGGCGCGCACAGCGACTCGGTCGAGGCCGGGCCGGGCATCAACGACAACGGTAGCGGGTCGTGCGGGCTACTAACCATCGCCAAGGCGCTGGCCAAGTGGCGCACCAACAACCAGGTGCGGTTCGCGTGGTGGACGGCCGAGGAGGAGGGCCTGCTGGGCTCCGAGCACTACGTCGACATCGCAGCGCCGTCGGAGCTCGACAAGGTGCGCCTGTACCTCAACTTTGACATGATCGCCTCCCCCAACTACGTCCTCGGCATCTACGACGGCGACGGCAGCTCCTTCAACCTGTCGGGTCCCGCTGGGTCCGCAGAGGCTGAGAAGCTGTTCGAGGCCTGGTACGAGTCCGAGGGCCTGCCGTACGTGGGCTCCGAGTTCAACGGGCGCAGCGACTATGGCCCGTTCCTAGACGCGGGGATCCCGTGCGGCGGGCTCGACACGGGCGCCGACGGCATCAAGACCGAGGAGGAGGTGACCATGTTCGGCGGCACGGCCGGCATCTGGTACGACCCGAACTACCACTCCGCCGCGGACAACGTCACGAACCTGGACCTCGAGGCATTCGAAGCCACGAGCCGGGGAATCGCACACGCCGTCGCGACGTGGGGCAAGACCTGGGAGGGCTTCCCGACGCGCAACGTCACGTCGCTGACGAAGAGATACTCGGGCGCGTCGAAGAAGTATAGCAGCCTTATGCGAAAGTCCAGGCGCGGAAAGAAGGCTTACTGATAGAAGTATGACCGCATGTAGTACTATGTAGCTTATTAGGTGCTGACAAAAAGGTGTTCGTATACTAATCCACTTAAGACTTCCCGCCGCTAATATAGGAAGTGCCCACGTAAATGTAGTTGTAGCCAATGACATTATAAGACAGAGTTGATGCCTAGAGTCTTAGAAAGCCCGGGAAAGCTTAGCTTCGTCTTATTTCGACTCTCAATGCACTGTCGCGTTCTAACACGGATTTAGTACACCGCCAATAGGATATGAAGGATTCGACTTAAAAGGAAGTTAGGGTTATGCAGTCGAATATCACGATCTTCCTTAACGTCTTCCCGAAGTTGATAATGACCCCCGAACGAACGGTTGAGCACGCGATCTAGCGCGATTTGAGCAATGCATCTGCCCCTGGCATGAGCAACGCGGGTCGACGCCAATCACATCCTATTCCGGTAGTAGGTTTATCTCGCCTAAGTGAGGAGTAATAATGGAGAGTCTTAGGAGATCAACAAGGTTGTTGTAATATGTCATCCAACATATGTAGGCCTAGTCCAACGTCAGCATCTAGAATATCCGCATCATTCCACCACGAATGGGAGTCATCGGGAGATCGAAGCCCCATCTGCCTATCTAAGCCGACGGGCTGACTGACGGGAGGCTCCAATGGACATTCTTGAAATCCGGCCGGACGAATCGACACGAAGACGCCAAGCTCTCACCTGCCTCTTTCATGCTGAGGGCTACGGTCTAGTGCTGAGCTCTGAGCTCTTTGCACGGCGCAGTCCCGCCCGTACGAGAGAAATGCTGGAATTCCAGTCTCCAGGGCCGAGGTCTAGGTCGATGGAACTTACCAGCATGGCGCAATCCCACGAGATACCGATGTAATCTGCATGCATCTTGATATTTTTTCCTTGATATACCCCGCCCAGCTTCCAGCCCCAGCTCGCCCAGCTCCAGGTAGCTGGCTATTTCATGGCGTGTCGGGCCATCCCCTTTGTAGATCTCGTAGTTTGACTCTAACCTGCCTCACCTTTAGGTCAAAGACGTAGGTCTACGTAGAAAAGGTCATCGTCGTTGCGCCTAGCGTGTCGTGAAGATGAGGTTCCAATCACGAGCTGCGGTAGCTTTGGCTACTCTGCTGCCTACCGTCTTCGGTATCACGCCCGAGTCCATGCTTGCTGCGAATCGCTACGGCGCTGCTGCACCAAACCCCGGTGGTGTACGTATTTGATGTTCCACCATAAATACCGTGCGGCAACTGACGTGACACACAGGATTTCGCCATCTACACGGTTTCAAACTACACGTTCGAGACCGGTGAAAGCTCATTTCAGTGGAACAAGCTCGACTTGAAGACCGGCGAGATCTCCGTCTGGTCTACCGACTCCGACATCTCGGAAGTCGTGTTCGTTGGGCCTACATCCACGAGCATCATCTACGTCAATGGGACCAACGCCGAAGACGACGGTGGAATAAGTTTATACTCGGCAGACGCCAATTCATTAGAGAGCGCCAAATTAATCGCGTCCTTACCTGCACCCTACTCGGGTCTCAAGGCGGTCCAGACCGCGTCCGGCGACATTCACTTCCTCGTGTATACTAAGGCATTCCCCAATGGCACAGTATACAACGAAGCGCTTGCGAGTACACCCGCCAGCACGGCGAGGATCTACACGTCGAACTATGTTCGACACTGGGTTAGTATCATGCTCAAGTCCAGTAAGACCAGTGGCTGACAAATATTATCAGGATACATGGCTCAGCACGGAGAAGAACGCGGTCTTCGGTGGTGTGCTGAAGGGAGGCAATGGCACCTACTCGTTTTCCGGCGAGCTCACCAACTACGTCAGCGGCATCTGTAACGTGACTTGTGCCGAGAGTCCTTACGACCAGAGTGACGAGAGCGACTACGACATCTCGCCCGACGGCAGTACCGTTGTCTTCCTGACGAAGGATACCTCACTCCCCTTGGCTAACTATACTGCCGATGTACTCTATCATGTACCTTTCACCGGAACTGCTGAGGATGCCGCCCCGATCAACGCCAGGGGAACGACCAGCTATCCCGAGGCCCAGGGTGCCGTCACGAGCCCTAGATTTTCTCCCTGCGGAAAGCAGGTTGCGTACTTCCAGATGAACGGAATCTACTACGAGTCGGACCGTAACATCATCTATGTTGCTGACACGGAGAATTACAACGTGACAGCCCTTGCGCTGAACTGGGATAGGTCACCTGATAGCCTAGTGTGGTCGAAGGACTCAGGGACCCTCTTCGTCGCAGCTCCGGATCTGGGTCGGGAACGGATCTTCCCCGTCCCCTTGACGGCTGGTGACTCGTACGTGCCTAAGAATATCACCAACGAGGGTGTGACCTCTGCGTTTTACGTCTTGCCAGACGACTCTCTCCTGATATCCGATACCAAGATCTGGACTAGCCGGGATATCTTCACTATCACACCAGAGGGAAATACCATCAAGACCTACTTCCAGGCCAACTTGGTCGATCCGGCTCTAGCTGGCCTGGGACCGGAGGATGTGTCCGAGTTCTACTACTCGACTAACTCGTCGGAAACCAAGCAGCAAGCCTGGATTATCTATCCAGAAGGCTTCGAGAAGAACAAGACTTACCCACTCGCATTTATTTCACACGGTGGGCCCCAAGGCGCGCACTTCAACAGCTGGAGTACGCGGTGGAACTTCAAGGTTTGGGCAGATCAGGGTTACGTCGTCATCGCTCCGAACCCGACGGCAAGCTCAGGTTGGGGCCAGAACTTGACAGATGCTATCCAGGGACATTGGGGCGATTATCCTTACTGGGATATAGTACATGCCTGGGATTACGTCAACGACAACCTCAAGTACGTCGACACGGAGAACGGCATCGAAGCTGGCGCGTCTTTCGGCGGATATATGACGAATTGGTAAGCTTTTGACTTTAACAACATGGTGACCACGCGAAGACTAACGAGAAACCCCTTCTAGGATCCAAGGACACGAGCTCGGAAGGCGATTCAAGGCGCTGATGACGCACGACGGTAGCACGTCGACGTTGAACCAGTATGCAAGCGAAGAGCTCTGGTTCATGAACCACGACTTCAGCGGGCAGTTCAACCAGAGCGGATTCCTGCCCGGTTCGCCCTACTACGACTGGAATCCGTTGTTGTATGTTGATAACTGGGCCACGCCACATTTCGTGGTCCATAACTCCCTAGACTTCAGGCTGCCCGTCAGCGAAGGCGTCCTCCTCTTCAACATGCTCCAAACGAAGGGCGTACCGAGCAAGATGCTCAACTTCCCAGACGAAAACCACTGGGTCTTGAATCCGGAGAACAGTCTCGTCTGGCACACTGAGATCTTCAAGTGGATCAATTACTATAGCGGTATTAGTAATGCTTCGAGTCCTTATTAGGACCGAAGCGTATAATTTGCGACCGGGAGACCTTTCTCGAGTCCCGTAATACCTAATTCAATTAGACATTATCGTTTGATGAAGCGACTCGGTGTTCAATCCTATAGTATGCGACATACTGCGCGACATGCTACTCCAGTGCAATGTGTTACGGTCGATAGATGGTAGACATGGCTAGAATTGCTTGTAGGATTAAGACTAAAAGGATTAGGACTTGTAGGTGTCAGGTATTTTAAGTTCTTGGTACTGCGCTAGAGGTTCTAGACAGCGGCTACGGATGTCCACATCAAGTTAGGTAAGCTCCCATGAAAGAAATAACCTTTTTAAGCTTCCGTTTCATAGCCGCCGTCAGTTCTCAGCTTTCAACCAGCATATTGCAGACGTTAGCCGTTTCAACAATCGCAAACGAACCTTAAGAAGTTCCCCCACGTTCGCCACGCCCGCCACGCCCCCCCGAACATCTACCCAAACTTGGCATCTCCAAACACCTCCAAGCGGGAGGATCACCAAGCTTCTCTGTCCCTGCAGATCACGCACCGGACACACTCCACCGCAATCTAATCGCCAAGACACGGCTGTGTTCAGGGGGAATCCAAACCTCAGCTGTCGCATTTCTACAACGCGCGACAGTGATCGCCGTATTTGGCCCAGAATTCATGATCCCGTTATTTTGCCATAATCGGAAAGGTATGACGACTATCTCTCAAGACAGACCACTAAACACACGAGGCCTTGTTATCCATTGGCTGGGGACGACCGGAGCCGACATAAGTCATACCGGATCTCTGTGTGTCCACAGGTCACCTCAAAGCCATACATGGAAGCCCTTTTATTGTGACTAGCTCGGTTCCACGCATTCTACGACGCAGGGTTAAACGCAACTTTCTCAATTTCGCGTTTCCCTCTATCCAAGTGGAACATGGAACGTGGACGTCTTGACCCTCAGTTGCGACCGAGACAGAGCCTACATCTACTTGGCATCACCGTCAGGATCATGTCTAAGGTATGTTATTGACTACACGCAGCTCTATGTTGCGAGCTAGTCCTAGCGGTCATCTTTTACCTGACATGTCGGTTAAATTTATCCCTTCTCCCCCGTCAAGTGACATTACGGGGGATCTGTTTCGGATGCCCGTAGTCAGCAGTAGGTAGAGTAAAAACGGTCGTCCAAAATAATGTACATATCTCAGCTAGGGCCCTCGACGATCCGTATCCTCGGAGACATGGTATACAGCATGATCTTCGTGGGAACCGACCCACGACCACCATAGCTTCAAATGGACAAGCGGAAGCGATCCAGTACACTGATCTCTCTACTCGTCTGCCCGTAGCCTCAGGGGTTTGGCCACTTGTCGAAAATCACTACTTCGTAGTCGTGACTGGTACTTCTAGCCAAATCATCTTCACTTCTTTCTTCACATTGCCGGACAATGAATGGTTATGCGGTGTCGAGGGCCTCGCTCTCCCATGAGGAGAAGCTATCTCTCATCGATGATAGGTCTCTGTCAGATGTAGAAAGTGAGAGTGCTCGTATAGACCTCGAGGGTCGCTTCTCAACTATACAATGGGCCGCAACGGCGAAGACCTACTGCAACGGCCTTCGCTTATCGTCATGGAGCTCGACAATAATCAGAACCGGCATCTTTCTTCTGCCTAGTTTCGTCCACCATCGATACACTCGTGAGCGGTTTCGTACAGAAAAGCTTCACCCGACCGCGTACCTCGACGGCATGCGAGGCCTCGCCGCCTTGTTCGTCTTTTTCTGCCATTATTTCTACACAGCCTTCAGGATAGCAGAGGGTTGGGGCCACGAAAACGCCAACTACGAGATATGGCGGCTCCCGTTCGTCAGGCTGCTCTATAGCGGGCCGTCCATGGTCTGCATCTTTTTTGTCATCTCAGGATACGCCCTCTCCCTCAAACCTATGAAGCAAATTCGAAGTCGCTCTTTCGACGGTTTCTCAAGAACCATGTCATCGTTCGTCTTTCGCCGGCTCTTTCGTTTGTACCTCCCGCCGGTGATATCAACCTTCGGCGTGCTTATACTACTTCGTCTCGGTATTTATGAGATGACGAGAGGCTTCGCCGGCGATCGAAAATACGTACACAACGTAATAGAACACCATCCTGTCATAGAAGAGACCACGCAGAAACAGCTGCGGCACTGGGTGTGGGAGATGTACAACTTCGTCCACATCTGGGGTTGGGAAAAGTTCGGCGGCGCCACAGGTTACGATGTTCACCTCTGGACGATTCCTGTGGAGTTTCGGTGTTCGATGATGCTCTTCCTAGTAATGTTTGGTACGGCCAGACTACGAACCGTCTTCCGATTCCTGTGTCTCGGCATCCTAATGTGGTTTACTCTTCGCAATGATCGGTGGGAGGTGGTCTTATTTCTTTGGGGCATGGCGATCGCCGAATTAGACCTTATCCGAAATGCCCATGAGCCGACTACGTCCCACTCGTCCCCGGCTCCATTGCTCCCACTCGAAAAGACCCCTGCAGTTGCCCCCGAAAGACGGAAAACATGCAACTTCCTATGGATTCTCCTGTCCATCCCGGCTCTGTATCTCATGTCCGAGCCGGACGCCGGAACCGCCGGCAATCCCGGGTGGAAGTACCTCGGGACGTTCATCCCGGAATGGTTCTCGGACAAGTACAGATACTACCAGATGATCGGGTCGGTCATGTTCGTGTTTTGCGTGGCCCGCTCGCCGTCTTGGCAGCGCGTCTTCAACTCGGCGCCGGTGCAGTACTTCGGCCGTATCAGCTACGCGCTGTACCTGATGCACGGCCCTGTCATGCACACCATCGGCTTCATGGTCGAGCGTCGCGCTTGGGATCTCGTCGGGACAGACGGCTGTGCATATAACTGGGGCTTCGTGCTCGCGAGCGTGGTTAACATCCCCCTCGTCATCTGGGCCGCCGACGTCTTCTGGCGTGCTGTCGACGCCCCGACAGTTAGGTTTACGAAATGGCTCGAGAGCAGGCTGTCTATAGATGGGTGACCGGGTAATACAGTAAGAGGAATACCTAAAGATGTGAGGTGTGAAAGCGCCGCCGGATCGGTTTTATTGGGCTAGGTTGGATTGGACTGTAAATATGTCGGACATAGGTACTTAATACATTGCATAGTAGTAAGATTGCCTCGTACCAGTAGGACTTCATAATGAGGTGAAAGGACGTTGTCCTTTATAATGTAAGGGATGTCTATGATTCCTGTGGTGCCACTCGGAACCGTTCTCTTACAAGCGCCGTAACCCTGCATCAGGGTTGCCAGAAACAAGATGGGTACTCTATCCTATCTTTGGAATTCACTATAAATCATCACGTCAGGAACTACTTACTTCAAGTAGAAATAGCTATGTTAGTATCAGACACAACTAGCTAATTGTTGAGTGTACCAAGGCTAGCATCTTCACCGAGATATATACAGGTACGCACCCGTCCTACTTATTAGGGAACAAGGTTCACCATCATGATAGTACTTAGGCAGAGGTTCTATACTGGGTGGCGAGTACTAACAACGGCGCCTATACAGTAGGTATATATGTATATATTTAGCAGCAGGCTTAAAGGCCCTACCGAACAATAATCATATTCTTAGCTACCTACTCGATGGTCCCCCGACGTTAGACCACCCAACTAATACACGCCGACTTGCCATGCCTTCAGCTAGGGCTGAGGTGTAAGACCCGGCGTCTGTGAGCCTTTGGGGGCCTGAACACCGTAAGTGCGGTATTCGATCCGGGGTTGGGGCTACTATAGGCTTGGGATATGTGAGTTTGAGCTACTCGCTAGTTGGATATGTCGTCCGGTCAGAGTGTCTGTGGGTAGTAACCGACGAGCCTTACGAGCCCGGAGGATAAGGGGGGAGGAATAGTTGCAGTTACCCGGTCGTGGTCGGAGTGCCGGACGTGCTGTAATTGGGCTTTGAGGACTGCTGGATCGTATCCAATTCTTCTTTGCTTTCCTTCCTCTTCCCCTTCCCTTACTCTGGTTACGGTAACGGGAGTATTCAATTTAGTTGTGGTGTATTTCTAGACTATTCCTAAGCTTGATATCAAACTTGTAAAGATGACCGATTCGCGCAAGGGACTTCTGCTAGAATAGATAGTTTATCAACATAGTATAACCTACAAGTTCTAGGATCTACGTAGGGCTAGGACTTAAACAGCATAGGTTTAGCCGTATGAAAAGATAGTCGATCCTTGCTTCGCCATATTTTACATATATAGCAGGAATATAGCGCTTTGGCTATTCGGTCAAACGACAGTACTGTCGAGTTAGAATAATTCGAACAAGGCTTTGTAATTCTATGACGAAGCGGAGGAGTCACGGCAACGTATAAACAATCGGTCGATTGGGTTGTATGTTCAGGTGAAGGTACCTAGGAAAAGGCAGTAGAAGCCCGGGACGCCGCCTCGGGATACTAGCAATGAACCACATGCGAATAGTCTCAACGCCCCCGAAATGCCTGTCAATGCAATGCCTACCCCCAGATATGAACCCATTCCATCTCGTTACGCGTCGCAAGTAACAGGTCGCCCGTCTATCCATTCCCTATCTACCCATTCCCATCTACACAAGACCCACGAGTCCCTGTCAGAGAAGCGATAGAAGAGGATTGGAGTGATCGTCGATTAGTTATGTCGATTTCTCTTCCCCTCCCTCTCGAACGGGTTCTTCCCAAACGCCACGTCGGGGAAGAACTCGGCCCAGTTCACCGGTCGTTTCTGGCCGGCCCCTCTCCCGAGGTGGTTCATGGGTCTCGGTCTCGCACCTCGCTTATTGTTGCGCGATCGAGCCGCATGCGCAATCGGGACGGTTGATGAGCCCGGGGCGGTGTTGTCGTTCGTGGCCCTAGCGGAGTCCGAGAGGGCTAGGCTCTCCAAGTTCGGGTACGATTCTTGCGGGTAGGGATGAGTCGATCGAAAGGTGAAGTTCTCCTGGGTTGGAACAGTGTAGGCTTGTGATTCGTCCGCTGGGGTATGAGCGGTAGTCTGGTGAGTCGGCGCAGGTGTGGCATCGTGTTGCATGTGTTGCATGTAGACTTCGTTGGCCATCGGCGTCACTTGGGCTTGATTACCCGAGCGATAGATTTCGGGCGACGACGCGGGCTCCGGTTTCTCGACCTCATCTTCGCTCTCCAGCGACTGGGATGCGGTTTCTCTGCCGTCTAATCGCTCCGTCGCCCACTTGCGGATTTGCCATCCTTCGCCATCGCAAAGACCGATGCTGGACTTGTCGAGGAAGGCTAGGAGGTCATCGAGACAGTCTTGATAGCCTTCTGATCTGGCCCTTGCTTGAGCAGCGGCCGAGGTCTTATAGAGCTTTGTTACCGATAATGCCGCGGCCTTGAAAGAATCGAGTAGTTGTTCAGGCGATTCGGAGCCCGCAGGATTCTTAGGCGGTGAGGCTCCTCTCAAGGCTTCCATGATACAAGTACCGGTAGAAGACAGGCTTGTCTGACTGAGCTGCTAACAGGTAGCTGATGCAAAGGAGACTCGGAAAAAGGTTTGCGTTCTGTTCTGGAGGAGTCTTGCGGTGGAGAGAAGTTGTCAAAGATCAAAGGGCTGACCTAGATCCCTCTCTTTTTCTCTGTTGGGTTTGGTGGGGCGTTGTGTTGGTTTGGTTGGTGGGCCGAAAGCAGCAACAAATGGAAGATGCAGCTTACGTAGTATTGTCCGGGGCGATCTTGCCTCGACGACTTGTGATGAACCTATTTGTGCATTGAAGCCTGGCTTGAGGACAGCTGGAAGGGTTAAAGCCAAAGGAAATGGTCAGGATGAAATGAAGCCTCGAGCAACAGCAAAGCGGCTCCCTTAAGGACAATACGTGGTGATATAGCGTCGTGATGTAGTTTGTTGGTTCCTTATTCGCCCGTGTCAGATGATGACGAACCGGGGGCCCTTGACCAGTACGTACTGTACGGATCCGTACTGTAATACCTCTAGCTGAATACCGGGAGATCCTTAATTGACCCTAGACCCTAGTCACATACACTTAGGTAAGCGGCGGATCCGAGGTCAAGCGCTGGCCGAAAACCGATTCCTTGCAGATGCGAAAATGCGTAAATCACCCTGGCCGCAAACGGACACCGGCTGAAAATGGCAAATGGCAAATGGCAAATGGCAAATGGCGGGCTTATACCCCTGCCAGGAACCAGGCCAATCATTCATCCTGTTGTATCCGTAAATAGGTCACGGTAGGTAACACACGCGCGCAAACCTGGTGGTGTTTTGCATTAGGGGATAGTTGGCATATCTAAGATGGAGTTAGCACACATCATATATTCTGGATAGTGTTTTCGGATACTTGGTTTTGATAAATGATGGAAAGTTGAGTGCTGGAAAGATCTAACATAAATATTCAAGTTGTCCCTACCTACATGTACTTACATATATGGATGGTAGTTGATAGGTATAGTAGGAGGTAAGATATGATGGAATAACCAAAGCGATTAACTCGTCGCGGGGTATCTAATTTGTTTCGCCGTTGCTAAGCATCAGTAGCAGCAGTATCCATGGATGAAGCCTCTCACAATACAACATCACTAACGTACTGTTTGTAATAATTTGCATCAATTGATGGTCTACTGTACCTTCCTAGGTAGGTATCTACATCCTACCTAGGTAAGTACATACGTTCTATAAGTCGAATCTAGACTTGTGTACAGCAAAGCATAGCAATGTAGATAGATACCTACTTATGAGTCTAATACTACATACCTAGCACCTAAGAATACAGTAGAAGTATCTTCATATTCCCAGGTCATACACCTGAGTTATTCGAAATAATTATTCATCTCAAATAAGGTTAGGTACCTATTTCACGCGAGCTGTTTTACACTGGCCTAAGAGCTCTTACTGCGGGGTGAATAGACCTGCAGCTGTGAAGGGCTATACCTACAACCAGGTAGGGAGTAGACCTTATCCCAAATTCTTTTCAATTTCAATACTCAGCTTCTTCCTCTCATAAACAACTTCACACCTCCAACTAACAAACCCGTTTTCTCATATCTTCACACCATTTCATGCAACAGAGAGAGGGACGTCTTCACAATCCAACAACCAATAACGCACGGACCACCATATCAACCTGTCTATTACAGCTGTTATTGGTATCTCTCAACACCAGAGAGGCTCGAGCTTGCCAAGCTACTGCAGAGTAGCCCCATTTATTCAAGGACCCACTCTTTGATTAGATATCCTCCTTCTCTCGATACTAAGGTAATTCTAAATTCTATTCTACCCTCTCCCTCATACCTCATACCTCTCACTTCTTCACAATTTCCTCACATCTAACAAATCCTCAAGCACGTCTGTAGCTCAACTGTGCTGTGTCACTACCTACCTCACATCCTGCTTTTCTGTCTATCAGTTTATAGCAAGTCTGAAAATATTGTACTAACAACCCAGTCAATTCACTCTGGTTTGTCGCGTCGCAGTCGCGTAGAGCGTCTGTCGCAATACGCCCACCACCATGGCGCCTTCTCGCCCAAGAGTTAGTGCCGACACAGACGCGTCCATGTCGGATGCGCAAGATCCTGTGGCTCGACGTCCTGAAGAAATGGTAAGTTTCATCCCGCGAAATTAGCTATGCTCTAGATACTGCTTGGGCTGCTGCTCACCATATGCCAACTGATACTGACGTGTTCATAGGACGTCGACGAGACCCCCGATCAGACCGACACGGATACCAACCCGAACACCACTGCTAGTAGCGTTGCTGGTGACGTCGCGGATGGACGTAAGAAGCGATCCGAGGCTAACGAGCTGCGCCGAAGTATCTTTGGCAAGAAGCATGACTTGCTAGGCGAGTCCAAGGTATGCAACTACTCAACTAAGCAAATTAAGGAAGCATTGCGACTTGGGATAGATTGCTAATGATGATCCAATAATAGGAAGATGACAGTATCCGAAGATTTCGCTACTTGTTAGGATTAACCGACCTCTTCCGACACTTCATCGAGACGAATCCCAATCCCAAGATTCGCGAGATCATCCATGAGATCGATCGCCAGAACGAGCAGACTGCTAAGTCAAAGAAAGGTGTCCGCCAAGGCGGTGCAGAGACGGGTAGGGCCCGCCGCACCGAAGCCGAGGAGGATGAAGAGCTACTCAAGGATGAGAGACAAGGCGGATCTGCCGAGACTGTGTTCCGAGAGTCGCCGCCATTCATTCAGGGTCTAATGAGGGATTACCAAATCGCCGGCTTGAACTGGCTTATCTCCTTGCACGAGAACGGAATCTCGGGAATTCTTGCTGACGAGATGGGTTTGGGAAAGACGCTCCAGACCATCTCCTTTCTAGGCTATCTTCGACACATTATGGATATCAAGGGCCCCCATCTCATCATAGTACCGAAGTCCACCCTCGATAACTGGAAGCGAGAGTTTACCAGGTGGACGCCGGAAGTAGACGTTCTTGTCCTACAAGGTGCGAAGGAGGAGCGACATGCCCTGATCAACGAGCGCCTGGTCGACGAAAAGTTTGACGTCTGCATCACCAGTTACGAGATGATCCTTCGTGAGAAGGCACACTTGAAGAAGTTCGCTTGGGAGTATATCATCATCGACGAAGCACATCGTATCAAGAACGAGGAATCCTCTCTGTCGCAAGTCATCCGCCTGTTCAACTCCCGAAATCGACTTCTGATTACCGGCACACCGCTACAGAACAATCTTCATGAGCTGTGGGCCCTCTTGAATTTCCTGTTGCCCGATGTCTTTGGCGACAGTGAAGCCTTTGATCAATGGTTTTCGGGTCAAGGCGCAGACTCGGACACGGTTGTTCAGCAACTACACCGAGTCTTGCGACCTTTCCTACTACGTCGAGTCAAGGCCGACGTCGAGAAGAGCTTATTGCCGAAGAAGGAGGTCAATCTCTACATTGGCATGGCAGAGATGCAGGTCAAGTGGTATCAGAAGATCTTGGAGAAAGATATCGACGCTGTAAACGGTGCCGGCGGCAAGCGGGAATCCAAGACTCGACTTCTCAACATCGTCATGCAACTGAGAAAGTGTTGCAACCATCCCTATCTATTCGAAGGAGCTGAACCTGGTCCTCCGTACACGACTGATGAGCATTTGGTATATAATTCAGGGAAGATGGCTCTACTGGACAAGCTATTGCGACGATTGCAGAAGGCAGGCAGCCGTGTCTTGATCTTTTCGCAAATGAGCCGTCTTCTAGATATTCTCGAGGACTATTGCGTCTTCCGTGAATATAAATATTGCCGTATCGACGGAGGAACCGCACACGAAGACCGAATCGCGGCTATCGATGACTACAACAAAACGGACTCCGAGAAGTTCATCTTCCTCCTCACGACTCGAGCTGGTGGTCTTGGTATCAACCTAACCAGTGCTGACATAGTAATCCTTTACGACAGCGACTGGAACCCCCAGGCGGACTTGCAAGCCATGGACCGTGCACACAGAATTGGTCAGACCAAGCAGGTTGTCGTCTATAGATTCGTTACCGAGAACGCAATTGAGGAGAAAGTCCTTGAACGAGCAGCGCAGAAGCTCCGCCTCGACCAACTGGTCATTCAGCAAGGACGTGCCCATCCCGGAGCTAAGGGCCCGGCAGCTAAAGATGAACTTCTAGACATGATCCAGCATGGCGCAGAGAAAGTCTTCCAGACTAGAGGAGCTACTGGAATGGCAGTCAAAGGCACTGAGCTAAACGATGACGATATTAATGAGATCCTGTCCAAGGGAGAGAATCGTACCAAGGAACTCAATGCCAAATATGAGAAACTTGGCATCGATGATCTGCAGAAGTTCTCTTCAGAATCCGCCTACGAGTGGAATGGTGAGGTGTTCGGTAATAAGAAGAAGGACATCGGTGTCAACTGGATTAATCCCGCGAAGCGTGAACGCAAGGAGCAGTCATATTCCGTGGACAAGTTCTACAGACAGGCCATTTATGGCACTAGTAAGGCAGAAGCCAAACCGAAGGCACCTCGCGCCCCCAAGCAGATTGCCGTCCACGACTACCAGTTTTATCCCGCACAACTGCGGGATCTCCAGGACCGAGAGACTGCCTTCTATCGCAAGGAAATAGGTTACAAGGTTCCCTTAGCAGATGGTGATGACGACAATCTGTCGGAGCGAGAGGCTGAGCGCGCCTTGGACCAGCAAGAAATCGACAATGCCACCCCGCTTGCTGAAGATGAGCAAGAAGAGAAGCAGAGACTGTCGCTTCAGGGTTTTGGTGACTGGAACAAGCGAGATTTCCAGCAGTTCATCAACGGATCTGGTCGCTACGGGCGCAATGACTATGAGAGAATTGCCGAAGAAGTTGACAGCAAGACCGCCGCAGAAGTTAAGGCCTACGCGAAGGTGTTCTGGCAACGATACACGGAAATCGCGGACTACAATAAGTATCTGCAGGTGATTGAGTCTGGAGAGGAGCGTATGCGCAAGACCGAACATCAGCGCAAGATGCTGCGAAAGAAGATGCAGCAATACCGAGTTCCGCTCCAGCAGATGAAGATTAACTATTCAGTCTCCACAACCAACAAGAAGGTCTACACGGAAGAAGAGGACAGATTCCTGTTGGTGATGCTTGACCGATATGGGATCGACTCGGAGGGTATCTATGAGCGTATCCGTGACGAGATTCGCGAGAGTCCTCTGTTCCGATTTGATTGGTTCTTCCTCAGCAGAACGCCTATCGAGATTAGCCGTCGTTGTACTACACTTCTCACTACTATTGTTAAGGAGTTCGAGGACGTCCATCCAGCCAAGGCGAACGGGGTTAACGGCAAGGGAAAGAGAGAACCCGACGATGAGGAGAACGACGAAGACAGCATCCTCGGAATGGCACCAGCAAAGAAGAAGTCTAAGACGAGCGTCAAGGTAAGCTCATCCGATTCGTACTCCTGACGTCCACAAGTCGAAAGCTAACATTATGATAGAACAAAGCGTTGGACAATGTCAAAGGTGGTGGCAGTAAGACTACGTCTGCTACCCCGTCATCTCGAGCCTCGAGCGTCGCCTCTACCAATTCTGCACCCCCGTCCAAAGGCAAGGCTAAGGGCAAGAAAAAGTGAACGGGCTGTGTCAGTTTAGAGACGGATTCGCACACATAACCGAAGACTTGCGTTACTAATAGATGGTCCTCTCTGAAAGCTAGGTCAGCACTTGGTCCGAAGGTCAACCAGCTCGCAACCACAACAGGCGGATATGAAAAAGGCAAGGGTGATGAGACGATGGCATGGCGTTCTATTGGTTGCTTTTGCTGGATGGCGGAGTCTACGAAACGAAACAAGTGCCCTTGAATGAGAGAATCCTGGTGGGTAAGGCGTAGTGTGGACCAGATGCGTTTGCACTAGGCATGGCAGCACTGATCGGAGTTGTCAAAGTCAGGTAGTCTTAGGAATTGAACGATGCCTTTAAAACGCGTATGGCCGTTAAAAGGCCTAAGTAACCCTGAATTACTGTGATCTTACGAAGTTGCCCTAAAAGCCGTAATTGATTGGCATGGATGTCTCCTATTTTGCTATGCCGACGATTACTATACCATCACGCATTATACTTCAGCAGCGACGATTGCATCATCTCAGAATCAGGTAAATTGATTACGAGCAGCATTGCTCTCTCTCTACCCAACCCTCGTCCTCTCTCCCTTCTCTCCTCTCCTCTTTTCTCTTTCCTGCCTGCCTGCCTGGTGAACAAAACGTCATGAATGATAACCCTCAAACGCCGAAGCCCTTTGCCAGTGGATGCAAGCTACGAAGAAAACAACGGAATGGACTTAAAAAACGAGGTACACAACGCCGGGTGGTTCTTCTTTTCTTCTAATTCTCCCTGCCGAAGTCGAGGCGGAACGACGTGGGCTGACCGCTATTCTACAGTCGGTTCTCGCGCTCGCGTTCCACCTCGTACTTGAAGTCGAAGTAGCCCTTGTCGAAGTGGTGGATGCGGACGTAGCCGTCCTCGCCACCGCTGGCGTAGCCCTTGCCGGTTGGGTCTGCTGCTACCGTGTTCTGTTGTATGTTGTTAGTTATAGGGACTCCTCCTGAAAGATTGCGGTTTGGAATAATGGGAAGATAGGGAGAAACGTACCAAGGGACCGAAGTGGCCTCTTACACGGCCGATCTCGTCCTCGAAGATCTTGTGGTAGAAACGTGCCTCGAATTTTCCCTGGCGGGCGGCGGTCGTGGTGACGTCCATCGCGGCCTGGCCACCGCCCAGGATCACGTAGTCTTTCTTAGGAGTGATGCATGCGCTGTTGAGCGGCGTATCCGTAACGTATGTCTTCATAGGCTCAAGGTCACGGGCAGCGATCAGTCGCGCGGTCTTGTCTTTGGAGGCTGTGATGAAGTAGGTGCGGTCGGGCGACCACTGCAGGTCAGTCACTTGCATGTTAAGTTCGTGGACGGGGACGTTGTCGAGTTGCTCTCCGGTCTAGTGTGATGATATCTGTTAGAAATTTCCCATATTTTCATCCATGTTACTATAGTTCATTCTCCGGCTTACCTTGGCATCGTACTGCGAAACAGAGCCGTCTTCGTGTCCCGCGATGATGTACTTGTTCAAGTAACTCCAGCCGGCTACCGTGGCTTTGCTCTCGTCGCACACGATGGTCAGGGCGCGCTCGTCGCTTTGCTCAGCGTCAACGTCAAGGATGACATCGAGGACGACGATGGTGCCGAGATGGCCCATGCGCTTCTCAGTGACGCCCAGCAGCTGGCGGCCGTCGTCGCTGAACTCGACGCGCTTGACGGCGGTGGGGAAGTCCCAGGCCTTGAGGCAGCGCCCCGTCTTGATCTCCCACAGGCGGATAGTGTTGTCGGCGCTGCCGCTCGCGATGAAGGTCGAGGTGGGGTCGACATCGACGGTCCAGATGGCGCCCTGGTGGCCCTTGTACGTGCCCAGGCGCTCGCCGTTGTGAGAGAACCACGCGCAGATCTGCTGGTCCTTGGATACGGAGAATAGGAGGTCGCCGTCGGGGTTGTACCTATAGTGACATGATTAGCTTCACGCCTCATCGCGGGGCAAGATTTCCGTCTCGAAGTAGCTGTGGCTACGTACTTGATCTGGGTCAGGGCCCGTTCCTAGCGATTATTTGTCAGAACGGGATATTTAGTAGATGAATCAGGGGGACCTCTACTTACATGGCCTGACAAGAGGACAGGTCTCATCTTGGCGGTGTTGTCTTTGGGTTTATTGATATGTCGTCGCGAAATTGGTAGTTGGGGTTGCGTTGTATGGGGAGTTTTTGAATGATTTGTGCGTGGGGCAAGATTTCGATTTCGCAGATTTTCGATAACCTATCAGCAGTTAGACCCCACCAATGTTACTCATACCACGTGACTTGCGCCTCTAAGGAATTCGGCGAGCTGAAACAGCCAATCACAACGTCGCTACCTTTTAGTCTTTTAGGGGTCTAGGTACTGTACATTCTAGCGAGTACCTTCCCAGGCTGCCAGGTTACAGTGGTAGAAACCTTATTGACTTGACAGAATGACTACCGGTATTCTAATGGGTTATTGCTTCCGCACAAGAAAGAGGTTAGACTCTGCCATCAAAATAGTCTTTGACTCATCTCTAAGTTGAGACGAATTTTTTCTATTCAGTGGAACTAGACTTTCTTCTTCACTTATGACAATAAGTGACAATTCGAAAACATGAAGCTCATATTGCTCCTACATAGCCGATAGACTTTGGCAACTATGTTTAACTCATTCATATTTCGCTTCGAGTATATAATATCATCTAGTTATATCACTTGCCCATCGTTTCATTTGGTTTTATTATCTCTCAGCCTTTAGACGAAGTCATCACGGTCGATGTCGTGGATATTTATTTTGGGTTCTTAGAGGTATTGTATGGTACCTTGCAGCAAACTCTACTCGTAGCGTGTTGCACCGCTCCTAGTCAAGACTTGGATGATCCTTGGTTGAGTCACTGGATGAGGGTAGTTGCGGCACAGCTTCGGATCAACAGGGTCTAGCAGTTATGACTCTAGCAACTATTAGAAGCGTCGGCCGGAGCAATGGCTTGATGTTTTCACATGGTACTCCAAAAACAGAAGCAGCGTTGCGAGATTTGCAGCGAAGCCGACGACGGTTGATGCTTCGGCCACTCACAAGTCCTGTTACCAGTGGTTTGGTAGTTCGGCCGACCAAAACTCCGCTTTGCGGATCCCGAAAAGCTTGCACTCCTTTTGGTTCCAGCTGTGAATTACAATTGCCACTCCCGGCTCAGACCCAGGCAAATCGTTCATCTTTCACCGCTCGGATTCCGACTTATTCGCGACAATCTGCGCCATCAACTGCCCATTCTACTACTCTCCGAGGGGTTGATAAATCGCGTTGCACACGCTTATTCAGTCCCTCCTTTTCAGGAACCGCACAACAGCATTGGCCATTCGCCTCACTGTCCTGTGCCTCTAATAGACTCTTTTCCACATCCTACCCCACTATGGCTGCTACCAGGTTGGACGGTACGGCTATTGCGAAGGAGATTCGTGAGAGGCTTGCTACTGAGGTAGTCGACAAGCAAAAGGCCAATCCCAAGTACCGGCCATGCCTCAAGATCATCCAAGGTCTGTGTCCCCTTGCCATGCTCTCATCCAGTTGTGATACTAACGTGGTTGGTTCTTAGTTGGTGATCGATCTGACTCCTGTGTGTGGTGACTCAACCATGTATGCAAGATGTGCCGCAACTAATTGTCTCACAGCTACTTATGTTCGCATGAAGCTCAAGGCCGCACAAGAGGTAGGATTCCGTAACTTCATCTCGTGTCCCACACTTACTTACGCCTGTGACTCATAAAAGGCCAACATCACTTGTGAACTTCTTCATTTCCCTGAAGATATCACCGAGTCGGAGCTCTTGGCGCAGCTGCATCTCCTAAATAATGACGCGGCGGTACATGGCATCCTAGTCCAGCTCCCGCTGCCTAAGCAGATCGATGAGTATACTATCACTTCTGCCGTTGCAGACGAGAAGGATGTCGATGGTTTCGGTACCACCAATATCGGCGAGCTTGCCAAGAAGGGTGGCCGCCCATTCTTCATCCCGTGCACTCCCAAGGGAGTCATGGTCCTCTTGGAAGAAGCAGGCGTGGATCTGAAGGGCAAGGATGCTGTCGTTCTCGGCCGAAGCGACATTGTGGGGAGCCCGGTCAGCTACTTGTTGAAGAATGCCGATGCAACTGTGACAGTCTGCCATTCCAAGACTCAAAACCTCGAAGCGAAATTGAAAGCCGCAGATATCGTTGTTGCCGCCATTGGCCAGCCAGCCTTTGTCAAAGGAGAATGGCTCAAACCGGGCGCCGTGGTCATCGACGTCGGGACTAACTACATCCCTGACGCGTCCAAGAAATCGGGACAACGACTAGTGGGTGATGTCGACTTTGAGTCGGCTTCTCAGGTTGCTTCCTACATTACGCCGGTCCCAGGTGGCGTTGGTCCGATGACAGTTGCTATGCTATTGCAAAATGTCATCGATTCTACTACCATGTATTTTGAGAGGCAAAGGCAGAGGCGTATCGTCCCTCTTCCTCTCAACTTACGCACTCCGGTCCCCTCAGATATCCAGGTTTCAAGATCCCACCCGCCAAAACCCATTACACGGGTTGCACAAGAGATTGGTATTGGACAAAATGAACTAGAGCCTTACGGTGCATACAAAGCCAAGGTCGATCTCACCTTGTTAAAGCGACTGGAGCATCGCCGGGATGGGCGTTATGTTGTCGTTACTGGCATCACCCCTACTCCGTTGGGTGAAGGTAAGTCTACTACAACCATGGGATTGGCGCAAGCACTGGGAGCGCACTTAGGTCGTATTACGTTCGCAAATGTCCGACAGCCTAGCCAAGGCCCTACTTTCGGCATCAAGGGGGGTGCGGCTGGCGGTGGGTATAGCCAGGTCATACCTATGGACGAATTCAACATGCACTTAACTGGTGATATCCATGCTATCTCGGCAGCCAACAACCTTCTCGCTGCTGCAATCGAGACGCGCATGTTCCACGAGAACACGCAGAAGGACGGGCCGCTCTACCGAAGACTGGTGCCTGTGAAGAACGGAAAGAGAGCTTTCGCGCCGGTCATGTTTCGACGGCTTAAGAAGCTAGGAATTGGCAAGACTGACCCAAATGAGCTCACGGAGGACGAGATCCACCGATTCGCCAGATTGGATATCGACCCAGAGACCATCACTTGGAGACGCGTGCTAGACGTTAACGATCGCCATTTGCGTGGCATTACTGTCGGCACCGCTCCAACAGAGAAGGGACAGAGTCGAAACACCGGTTTTGACATCTCTGTCGCCAGCGAGTGTATGGCTATTCTCGCAATGAGCACAAGCTTATCAGACATGCGGGAGAGGCTAGGCCGAATGGTCGTCGCTACGTCGAGGTCAGGGGATCCGGTCACTTGTGACGACTTAGGAGCCGGAGGTGCATTAACAGCTCTCATGAAGGACGCCATCAAGCCGAACTTGATGCAGACCCTGGAGGGCACGCCTGTCTTTGTGCACGCTGGTCCTTTTGCCAACATCAGTATTGGCAATAGCTCCATCCTTGCTGACAAGATGGCACTTAAGTTAGCTGGTACCGAGCCTGATGAGGATCCTAACACCAAGGCCGGCTTTGCCGTGACCGAGGCTGGTTTCGACTTCACCATGGGTGGCGAGCGGTTCTTCAACATCAAGTGCCGTGCCTCTGGCTTAGTACCCGATGTCGTTGTCATCGTCGCCACAGTCCGTGCACTAAAAGTGCATGGTGGCGGCCCACCAATCGCCCCTGGAGCAGCGTTGAGCCCCGTGTATAAGCAAGAGAACGTTGAAATCCTACGAAAAGGCTGCGTGAACCTTAAGAAGCACATTGCAAATGCAAAGGCCTACGGCTGCCCTGTCGTGGTGGCTATCAACAAGTTTGCCACTGACACTGATGCTGAGATTGCCGTCGTCCGAGAGGAAGCTATCGCCGCTGGCGCTGAGGATGCTATCCTTGCCAACCACTGGGCTGAAGGTGGAAAGGGTGCCGTGGACCTTGCTAAAGGGGTAATTGCTGCCTCTGAAAAGCCAAAGGACTTCAAGCTCCTGTATGATGTGAACGAGGGCTCCATTCAGCAGCGCATGGAAACCATCTGCCAGAAGATGTACGGCGCCTCCGCTGTCGAGTTTAGCGAGCTTGCCCAGAAGAAGATCGGCACGTATACGAGACAAGGCTTTGCAAACCTTCCCATCTGTATCGCGAAGACGCAATATTCTCTCTCCCACGACCCTGATCTAAAGGGCGCACCAACTGGCTTCACGGTCCCAATTAGGGACGTGAGAATGGCTGCTGGTGCAGGTTATTTGTAAGTACAACCACAGTGATTATGTAATCTCGATGAACTGGTAGCTAATTTTGAATAGATACGCTCTTGCAGCTGATATTCAGACGATCCCTGGGCTGCCCACTGCACCCGGATATTTGAATGTTGATGTCGATACCGAGACAGGCGAGATTGACGGGCTTTTCTAGACGCTAATCACGATTGTGCGTTTCAACACATACATTAGACAGACAAGACAGACATAGATGACCTAGTAAGAATAGTATAAACTAGTTATGCAGGAGGAGTCTATGTATTGGCTTCAACGGATTCAACAAGGTTGGGGCATTAGGCCGCGGGCATTATATGGGATACGGTGACCTGACTACCGATCAGCACCGGCGTTTATTATACATGATACCTTCAACAGCAGTGTATGTCACTATCTACCTCCTAGGGTCCCAACCCCTGGAGTATGGAAGATATAGCAAAGAATTACTTGCTGTGTTTAGCCACTTAATGTTTTCATCTTGGTGACGTGACTATGTCCATATCCGCCCATGACTATGAATCAGACTATTATCTGCTGCGACGAGGGTCAATAGGTACAGAATGTCTGCAGCACTCGATGGTATCTCTCATAGACATGTTAGATTATCTTACATCCTCATTCACAGGGCATATACGATACGAAGGTCTTCTCTAACGGCAGCAATGCTATATAACTCTCCCCAGTTCTGTTTAATGAAATGGAATTGGTAACACTTGCTCACACATGGCTGTTACATCCCAATGCTTACATTAGCTTATTAGTTTCTACGTGTATATATATTCCAAGTCCTATATGTGGTTTTGAGAGCCATCGGATTATCACAGAGGAGTCTGTACGCGCCTTATATCAAGGCGCCGTCGACTTGCCGGTCCTAATAAGGAGGCGCCTCCCAATATCTACCATCGTACTATGAATATCGACTAATAGGGGGGGGTTAGGGAGGGTTAAGGGGACTGGGCCACACGTAACTTAAAGGAAAATCTAAGGGTAAGAATCTCTCGTATAACGAGGCAGGTGCTGTCCACCCCCGTCCACCTAAGCACCTGCCTTCTACCAAAGCAGGCACGTGCCTACCCAATCTCCGGGCAACGGGCAACGGGCAAGGGACATATATACCCAAATAACACCTCTGTCCATCAGCCATCCCCATTCAAAGGACGCATCCTGGGTGACTCAGTGGTTAGAGAAAACCCCGCCGGAAATTTCAAACGCTAGACCGGTTTGGCGCGGCCGTGACTTGACAGTACGATTTTCCACGTTGGGTTTTTCGTAGGTTCTGGATTCGATTCTGGTTCCGAGCTTTTTTTGCATTCTTAAAATTATTTTTTTTCATCCCCTTTTCTTTTTCCCTCACTACCTCTACCTACCTACCTCCTAACTTAGGTACCTACCTACCCTTACCCCTATCTGTCGGTGTATGTATGTATGCACTTACCTTAGGTACCTACTACACAAGATGAGCCTGCTGAAGGCATCATCTACTTAACATAGTAGCACACATGCACCTCCTCAAGAACACACAACTTGGGGGTTATAATCCCTAAGATATATTTCTTTAGCATTATGTTTACTAGTAGATTTTGCTTGCTGGCTTGCTTGCAGGCCGTGCTAATACGCTGCGATGCCATATGCTACTCGCAGTCAAGACATCCTTCTCTCTGTCTCGCTCTCCATTCCACGACATGAAGCCGTTCCCCTTTGGTACTTCTCTTCTGGATATATCCGCGCCCCTACTACAAAAGAAGGACAACCTGACCTAAGGTTGTTAAGATTTTTGCCCGCCACCAGTCCGTCCAAATGCCCCGCAGGTATTAAAAAAATGCTCTATTTCCATGCTATATCCATCCATGCGCGCTTCCTAGTAAAAGAGAAGTGTCGTATCTCGTGAATCGTAGAACCACCGCTCAGTCTCCTATCTTTTCCTCCATCGAGGTAGTAACTAAGACGGCCTAAAGGGTGAGCCCCAGCGTGCCATAAAGAATGCTCCGAGCAACCCGACTTCTTATCATAGCTTTAAACAGAATGACCTGAGGAAAAAAGGGATCGAGGCTCGCTATTCGAAAATTCCACCGTACAACTGTCATGCCTAAGTAATAGTGCAAACCACATGGCCAATGCTTCCGCTCATAGGCCTTACCCGTAGACACTCACGTCGGAGACAGGGCAAGCTTCTTTGCCTCGGGTTGCTCTGAGCTACCGCCACCGGGGCCGTCATCCAAGTGTCGTTTTTGGCCGACGATCTGGGCCACAACACCTGCGCTCGGCGGTGTTGGATTATATATACTACTGGGCGCAGGCGCAGGCGTAGGTGCAGAGGCCGGTGCAGGCGTTGGTGTGGTAGTCTTAGGAGCAGGCTCGGGTTGCCCAACACCTCCGTTCCCGGCGCCAAGTGTGCCCTCACGCAGTCTCTTCTGGCCAATTTGGTCAACAACACCCGCGCTAGGCGGGGCCGGAGTAGACATGTTGGGCGCCGGCGAGGGTGTTACAGCTTTGGCAACCGGTTGGGGTTGCGCGATGCCTCCATTACTATTACCAAACACATCGTCGTGTAGTCGCTTCTGTCCCGTAATCTGATCCACAACGCCCGCACTTGGTGGCGCCGGGCTAGGTACATTGTGTACTGGTGTCGCCACACTCGGGCCTGGCACAGATGCTGAATCCCTGCGGGCGATAGGAGGTCGGGATATTGCATTCACCCCAGGGCGTGTACTCCCCATTGGGCTAGGACGTTGGATCGAGACACCAGGGCGCTGGATTGACGGCGGCGCCGGCCTTGAAGCAGTTGCCGAAGCTATAAGGGGAGATTGCGTACTATGAGCGTTAGTCGCTCCTCCATGGCTAGTTTGAACTACTCCCATAACAGGCGTAGGTGGCTGAGCTGGAGCCGGCGACGCAGAGGGAGCTTGTGGCGGAGGTTGAGATGACTGAACGGGTTGGTTGGCTGCTGCTGGTGTAGAAGGCGCAGGGTGCACCTGGAGGCTATGAGCTCTGCGTCCGTCTGCAATTATCTGTATAACAGATTTGACCATCAGTCGATCCGCTTCTTCCCATCCTGGAATGGGGCCGGAATTCGGCAAGCCTTGTGCTCGGCTGATTGCCAAGTCCACGATAGCCTCCGCCTGGTCTGTCTTCTTTTTGAGAGCGACAACCATAGTGTCTCTGAAACCTCTAACTCTCCGCTGTATTTCAGCTTCTAGGGTCGCTGATGGTGCAGGACTTGGCGTTGGTGCACCTGGAGTTGGCGTTGACTTCGGAGCATTGGACATTGGTAGAGTAGGTGAGGTAGACGTTGCCTGCGCTTGTTGCGTAGATTGCATCTCGCTAATCATGTTTTGAACCGCATTTATTAGGGTGTTCTCGACTGTTTCAAAGCCGGCAGGCACACTCGTCTGTACTGGTGAGCCTCGCGCTTTGTTGATAGCTGAATCGATAATTTGTGCAGCATGAACAGTCTGCTTCGAGATGACGTTTATCATATTTGCTCTAAATTGGGCAATGGCTCTCTCGACCTCTGGCGATAGTGGCGGTCGCGTCGTATTATTAGGCATATTCGATACTAATTGCTGTGGATGTTGGGGCGGAAGCTGACTTGCGGGTTGCTGCACTGGGGCTGCAGGTAACATCTGTGGATTGGGTGCTCCGGCGCCCTCTGATTTGATATGGGGGTTGGTTTGAGGGGGTGGTTTCGCATAGGGAGAGCTGTAGGTACTCTGCTGGCCGGTAGTAGGCTGCCTTGAGAGATATACAGGAGGTAGTTGTGCTGGTGCTGGGGTCTGTCCTGAGTATACTTGAGTGATCGGTTGAGAAGGTGTTGGATGGGACTGGGTAGGCTGGCCGATAGGGGGCTGGTATCCCACCTGCGGCTGCTTCATGTCGGTCGCGTAATTTGATAAGTTATGACCAAAACCACCATTGTTCGGCGGTAAGTAAGCTCCATTATGGTAATACTGCTGTGCTGGTAAATGTGAGTGAAGATGCGACGATCCAAGTTGTCGATCAGGAGAGCTGGCTTTGCGCTTCTTTCCAGCATCAAGCTCCACGCCAGGAACGCGGGACCATAACCCAGTTCCATCGGCCTTTTTAAAAGCTTCATTTCCGATCAAATTATGGCGGACACTGCTCTCCCATCCTTTCGTCTCTGCAGAAAAGTAGAACCATGGATATTTTGACATGATCTTCTTGTAGATTTGCTTTAGGGTCAGGCCGTCTAGAGGCCCATTGGTCAAAGCTTCGTCAATGAGTACACCATAATTCTTGGTAGGTTTCTGCAATTGTTCTTCGGTGAAATCCTCCTTCCGAAGTTCCAAAGGCGGTGATTTTGGCCGGACCTTCTTCTCTTTCTTCTCCTTTGCTCGTCTCTCAGCATCGGAGCCTTCTTCACCTTCTTCCTTCGGCTTCCGTTTGTTGTACTTTCTCTTCTCTGGTTTCTCTCCGTCTTCCGGTAGGGGGTTTTTCCTAGGACGGCCTACCGGACGTTTGATCTTATCTCCTTGCGGGTCTTGAGGAAGAGTCTTCTTAGAGGTTTCTTGCAGTTGCTTCTTAAGCAACCGCCGTTCCCTCTTAGACATTATACCATCCTTAGGAGGTCTTCCTGGACCACGACGCTTGGGAATATCAGGAGTAGCAAACTGAGGTTGAGACGGATCCTGGCCTATGTCCTGAGCCTCATCTTGAGCCTCAGCTGACTCAACCACGTCAACCATGGGTTCGTCTTCTACGTCGGACTGTTCTTCAACAGGTTCTTCGTCTCTTTCGTCACCATCATCAGACCCGACCACAGGTGTAGGCACATTCTCGATCTCTGACAGCTCCTCGCTTGTGTCCCTGAAGTTCTCATGATCGGAGTGCTCAAAGTCGAAGCTCATCTCCTTGCCTCCAATTGACATACGTTTGCTCGACGTCTCCTCTTCATGGTACTCCTCGCCCCCGGTCTTACCGAGTTGGACGCCATTGATGACAAAATTGAATTCGACATCTTTGATCTGAAGTCGGTCCCCGCTTCTAAGGGTGACAGGGTCATCGAGCCCGTAATGCGTATCATCACAGAAGAAGCCGTTCTTGTGCATGGCCAGGGCCTGAAAGACTCCTCTCTTCTCATTGAACTCAATCTTGAGATGCTGCCTCGAAATACCGCGAGTTTTGCTTGCGATATCTGGTCCGGGTGAATGGATACCGACAAAGGGGATATGCGACGGTGACGGTTGTAAGGTGCCCAGATCAACCGCCGCAGCTCCAGGCGTATGTGAGACATATTGCCTATTCGACTTGACGTGGTCACTTTGAGCATCATCGTCGCCATTTTGAGATTTATTCGCAGAACTCGGGCGGCGCTTCTTGACGGGGCGGACATTATCTTCTCCATCAGACTCGGGACCTAACATTCCACCTTCTTCACTGACGTAGGATTTACTAAACTTCCCCCGGTCAAAGTTGAGGGGCGTTGGAGGAGGTAACCCATTTCTAGCATTTTCTTCCACTTTACGTCGATAATTTAATTCTCTCTTCTCGTCCCTCCTAGCTTGGTCCATGGCCCTCTGGTCGCGACCGATAATAACGGCATAAGTTGTCATCTGGAAAACGCTGTCGGCGAATTCTATTCTGGCGAAGGATTCCAGTTTTTGGCTGGCGCTCGTGGATGTGCGGTCGGCGCTCGTGGTCAAGACATCACTCTCCTGCGTAAACGAAGCTTGCAGCGACACCTCTGAGGGTGCCACGATAGAGGGCCCAGGATTCTGGAAGAGGGCTGTCGAGGCCTGTGCGAGGTTCATCATGTAGGCATTAGGGTCAACAGTAGCCTGGGCGTGCTGCATGTTCGAAGCCATGTTACGAGAGGAATATTCTATACTGGCAGGATCGGGATCGGTGGTCGCGACAGCTTCCACTTGACTGCGCGCCTGGTTTGTTTGATCCGGGATCTGAGCCTGACCAAGTTTCATACCAAAAGTTTCAGTAGCTAAGCCAAGATTGGTGGAGGCCAACTGGACCATGGAAGAAGGTTCAGTGGCGCCATTCGTGGCGGGAAGAGGTTCGGTGGAGAGGTCGGGGACATCATCATTGTCGCCAACGTTTACTTGGGTCGCTGCCGGAGTGGAAAGGGGAGACACGGTAGGCGGCGAAGGCATTGAATGAACATCTTGAGTATCGTCGCGGTAGATATCTTGGTGGCTCGGAAAGAGTATCGGCGCATTCGCATCGGTAGTAACAGTAGTAGCAGCGGGTGCGGGATGTGAATGGACGGTAGATGGTTCGCTTGGCGGCGGAGGGGAACCATTCGCTGGCTGACGACCGAAATGGGTCGCGGCAGCGTTGGACGAAGTCATCGCTGTTTAAGGTGAGGACAGCTCCTTCGTCTACGGCGTGCCGGTTCGAGTTGCTATCGGTCGATGTAAGTAGATGGAGTATACTGCCCAGTCGGGAGGGAGTTGGGATTGTCACCGCCTTCCTGCAACAGTAAAAAAATGTAAGTACAGGCGGATGCCAGTGGCTTGACAGTGCCAAAACTCTGTATGCTGATTCCCCCGCCAAGATCCCTACAGCCACTAATCTGTAAATGATTCTCTGCAGTAAGTGGTAGGTCCGGGTAGAGCTCGTTGGCTGGCTGTGATTGGATAGCTTTAAAGTTGCTAGCCCAGCATGGTTCTACGTAGTAAGGTGTTCACGGCACCTGGACCACCTTTTGTTCGTCAAATCCGGCTTAGCTTGGAACACATTCTCAGTCACGTGACTTATAATGCCAAACTTGTAAATAAGACACTCAGACACTATATCTAAGAGTCAGCTCGGGTATGTAGCTAGAGCTATTGGTAAAGCTTCTAACATGTGCTGATTCAGTAGATTTAAAGTTGCCTAAGCACTCAAGTCTCTTAGAGTCTTACGTTGAGCTGACATTGCAGTCTTTGTGTACTGTATACTGCGTAGTAGACTTAAGTGGGCGTTGTGTGAGTAATGTCTTCATATAGATAGCACCTAAACTTGTTCTCATCTCCCTAATTTAACACTTCTTAATACTCTCTTATAGAGAACGTATAAGTCAATTGTTAGGAAAGCCAAGCGCAAGACGTATAATAGAAACCAGTCCCCGAATTAAGAGCCACTCAATAGAGTGAAAAGTACAGTACTTTCGAAACCTTGGAACACAACCATGTTTGCAGTGCATTTTCATAATCCCCAAATCCACCCCAAATTTGAAATGATAACAATGCGAACCCAATATACCATCATTGAACCATGACTTCGTAAAATGCGCTAGCGTATCCTCATAACACGTATATGCATACGGGGCATACTCTGCATAATCTTCAAGCATGCAGGAGTGGTGCTCTCTCGCCCGACCTACGGCTCCGTTTCTTCTCTATCCAATCCACAACCCTATAAGCCCAGTAGCAAAGCATCCCGGCCACGAACCCGACACCGTCGTTCTTGAAAGCAAGGATGCCCGCCGTGGTCATGAGCATGACGGTCCATCTCTCAGACCTCTCTTCGTCCGAGACGTCTCGATGCCTCTTGTTCTGGTCGACTGACGACTCCCACAGGTCCGAAGCGCCGTGGTTCAGGCTCTGGCCCACCTTCGCTAGTTCCAAGCCGGCCGCGATGACCATGATCCCCAACAGGCTCTTAGGGAAGGCCATTAACAGGTCTAGCAACGTCTCGCCGAAGATGATGCCGAGGAGCATTTTGAACAAGCCTAGCATGATGATGCTAGCCCCACTCCGCGCCCCGAATCGGTATTGCGCCGCGAGACCACCGGCGCCGTGACACACGGGCATGGCACCGAACCAGCACCCCAAGAGATTCATGGCGGCAACGCTAATGCCAAGGGCCGTAACACTGGGCGTCGGCAGGTCGGGTAGGAGGTCCGCGGCGAGAGCACTAGCGGCGATGACCGAGTTCAGCGTCGTGAGCGGCAACTGTGCGATACCCATACCAATAGCATCAGCACTCCACCACGGGAGCCTAACATAGGGGCCCCAAACACGGAAATGTGGCAGGTGGCGATGCGAAATCGTAACCACGGATACAAAAGCGAGGATTAAGCCGACGACGAAGATGATCAGGGCGTACGGGAACCGAGTCGCCTTTATGGTTAGGATAAGCAGCAGGAAGGCGGCGAAGGACCATACGAGGTTGTCGAGCGGAAAGTCCCAGCGATGACTGAACGGCTGTAGCAATGAGGTGCCGGCGGAGATAATGAGAGAGAGGCCTGCTCCGAACTGGATGCCCTTCACCACCGGGATGGGAATTACGCGAGTGATCCAGTGCAGTAGGCCCGTGACGCTCAGGAGCAGCACGACGATAGCTACCACGCTACCCGCTGCTACAGTTTCACGTTCTGAGACATGAGAAGCTATGGCTGCCGCAGCGATAGCCTAGCGAAGTATTGTCAGCGCCCTACATATTCATGCGTCCTGTGTCGTAAGAGAAACATGATGTTGAAATAATCACCTTCATCGGCTGCACTGGTAGAGGGATACCAAATACGACACCGGTAGCGATGTTGAAGAAGCCGGAAAATACAAGCGTGGTTGAGAGCGAGATCGAGCCGTTGACGGCGAGGGTGATCATCAGCGGGAGAAGGGTCCCCAGATCACCAAGAGCGCCCGATATCTCGGCGAGCGGAGAGCTGCGTAAAGTCGCGACATTGTGGCGATGAAGTCTCTTTACATTCGAAAAGACGGCCATGATTCGAGCTACTTCAAGGCCCTTTGTATCGTGATGTTGAGACAATTTTTAATATCAGCGAGATAAAAGGCTTGAGATGGTTGATGGGAGAGGATGCAGCTCCAACTACGTCAGCGAAGAAATTGGCCGCGACTCCGCGTGGCTCTCAAGATTTCGGAAGTACCCGAGACACGGACCTGTCAAAGTGACTTCCATTTGACAACCATGACTTATGTAAGTCTGACCCTTTTGATTAACTCTGTGTTACTCAAGTCAAGTGTTACGGTATAGTACCTATATACACAATTAATATTGTAAGGTGTGGTTGAATCTATACATACCTTACATATCATGTTATTGCGATGGCTTACATACCAGAGCTAGCACACACGGTCTTGGCAAACCAAGAGACTCCTCACATCACGGGACATGAATTCTTAACGAACTCGAATAGCCTATCTAAATACCGAGTGGCTTAAGAAGAGACGAGGTTCTAGAATACATCCGACACACACATTTAGCGGGTGGTATTTCCACATCCGGCCAGTAGCCGTTACCTCCCGCGCCACAGCTCCTCACACACCAACTGTCACCTGCGTCACTAGCAAGAATTGGCAGCGAATCGATTTCCCCAAACGAACTGACCATCCACCACACTGATCTCCTTGAAGATAATCTATCACAAGAGTAGATACACAAGCAAGCTCAAGCACGACGACACAAGTATGAAGAAATACGTATATGTAGATGATTCTGATTCTTGAAACATCGACAAGTCTTGAAACAAGGAGACTGCATGTTTCAAGCAAGTTGCCGGCGGTTAAATAGGGCAGAAGATCCTCCCATTTACAGCCGCAACCTGTGGAACTTGACAAGACATACAGACACCACCTTCATCAAGAGGATCCGAAGCAGATATGCGGTCAGCAACAATGGTAACCCTCCAACTGGGTTCTGGGTTCCAAGCCCAAGAATAATAATCACTATCGGCCTTCTCTCTATGGTCGTTCCGGACGAAGCTAGGGAGACGAAGAAGTGGAGGAGGCAACTTCAGACGGAGGAATAATCTTGAATAGCGCACGGGTATTCAGGGTCCCGAAACGCTAGATCGAACATCTGCACGCCGCCTCCAAGAAGCCTTACCTCCCTCCCCAATCCAATATAATTCTGCTGGCCTGCGCGACATATTTCTTTGTCTCTCGCCGTTATTATATCTCTTCCACGTAATTATTCGACTACTTGTTTGAAGCTTTCTTAGAACATCTTCCTATCCCTGCAGGTGCTTGGCAGGGTTTATGAAGCAGGACTTTGTTCATAACTATACTGAATACCTTGTCTAATACTGGTGCACATTTATTTAAACCCATCATAGAGTCGGCACCAACGTAGAGGGACTCGGCCGTTACGCAAGTCGTGCAGACTCGACTGTTACGTTGAAAAAGTCATACTGGCCTTGAGTGTCACCATGATCTCTACAATATTGATGCTGCTAGGTGCAGCCGTTTCATACTGCACATTCAACATAATATATGGGCTTAGAGCCAACATCGCCGCTGCGAAGCGGTCCGGCCTACCTTATTTTGTCGTCCGTAAGTTTAATTATAACTAACCACAACTCTCTTTAACTCATAAGTCTAATTTCTCTTTACTATAGCTATCAGCCCATGGAACCGAATAGGGCAAATATTTAATAATATATGGGTTCCCATGTATAAACTGCTCCCACGCAAATTCTGGCAAGACATCGAACCGTGAGCAATTACAACACCTGCGTCACTAATACTCAGCCATCTAACAAGCTTGGGGTTAGTATTTTGAATCTACAATGGCAATACGTCGAAAATCACAAAATATTCACCAAACTGGGTGACGCCTTTCTGATTGTCTCACCGGGAAGAGTCATATGCTTCACTGAGAATGCAGAAGCTCTCCACCAGGTTACATCTAAGCGCGAGGCGTTCCCCAAGCCGACGGAAGCCTACGCCATCCTTGGACAGTACGGCCAGAATGTGGTGACGCTTGAAGGCGCGGCCTGGCGCATGCACCGCAAAATCACCTCGGCCTCATTCAACGAGAAGAATGCCGCTCTCGTATTCAAAGAGTCCATCAGCCAGACACATGGACTAATTAACTTGTGGCTTGGTCCTGATGGCACAGGGAACAAGACGTTCAAGACGATTGAACAGGACACGGCATCGCTCATGCTCAATATCATCGCGAATATCGGCTTCGGCCTCAAAATTCTCTGGCCTGGCCAGGAATTCCCGGCTGATGCCGACCCGAGACTAGCCAAGTACGCAACTCAGGAGCCTCCGGAAGGGCACACGATGAGTTTTGTAAATGCATTAGCACGCACTCTAGATTATCTCATCTTGCTTCTCGTCGTGCCAAAACAGATACTCAAAATTGCTCCTAGCAAGCACGCGAAACAGGCTCTAGAAGCAGAAACCAATTTCGTCGGTTACCTGAATGAGTTCTTGCAAGAGAAGATTGAAGATGTGCGGAAAGGCAACAATACGGAAGGCCTAGACATTATGGGCTCGCTAGTCCGCACAAGCTACGGAGACGAGCAGGTCAGCGCATCAGGCAAGAAGGGCCCTCAAATCGCGAAGCTGTCGGATTCGGAAATCATAGGCAACGCCTTCATTAACATTGTGGCGGGCCACGAATCCACGGCCAACGTCCTCCACTTTGCCCTCGTCGAGTTGGCCACCAACCCGGCTTCGCAGAGGAGACTGCAGCAAGACCTGGATAATATTATAGGGGACGCGGACCCGACGACGTGGGATTACGAGGCTAACATAAATCCCCTACTTGGCTCGATGGCGGGAGCTACTATCAACGAAACTCTGCGCCTAGTGCCTCCGGTGGTCGATATACCAAAGATGGTGTCTCCAACGCAAGACCAGCCCATCACCATCGACGGAGTGCAGTACTTGCTCCCGCGCAAGGCGACCATCGGTATGGTAGTCATAGCCTCGCAGCGTAATCCGAGATACTGGCCGACCAAACCAAGCAAGATTACCGAAGCCGAGACGGACATTGACGACTTCGTGCCCGAGCGGTGGTTCCAAACAGAATTAACCAAGGGCGACGGTGCCGCGGTCGAAGGCGCGGACACGGAAGACTTGGGCGGGTTTGCCGGGTCCGACACCAGCGCGCAACTGTACCGACCCCCGCGAGGCGCCTTCATCCCGTTCTCGGACGGCGCGAGAGCTTGTCTGGGCCGGCGCATGGCGATCGTGGAGCTGATCTCGGCGCTGGCGGTCATCTTCCAGAAGTACAGCATCGAGCTCGCGGTGGACGAGTGGGCGAGCGATGAGAAGATTGCTGGTATGAGCAAAGATGAGAAGGCAAAGACGTACAAGATGGCGCAGCAGAACTCGAGGGAAACGATCAAGGGGGCCACGAGCATGATTACACTAAAGCTTCACGGAACTAATCATGTCCCCGTCAGGCTGGTAAGGAGAGGCGACGAGAGGTTTGTCGATTGGGTCGATTCATAATTCGGGGAATGAGGAAGGGATCTACGAATTACTGTGGTATATGGTTATATCGTGGGGGAATGTCACAAGGAAACATAGGCCACATATAAGGAGCATAGGAAGCATAAGGATAAGGAGACCATATAAATCAATCGCAAATGAGAGGATAAACAAACCATCCCGATCTTGGATCGACGAACCTCACCTTCACAAATACTCCTTGCAGGCCGATGTCTACAGGGTTAATAGCGTCTCCGAATAACAACACCATCTGTCCCACGGCAGTACATTCCCCAGCCACCCGATTTTTATAGGACATGACCTTAAATGATGAAGCTCACCTTAGGATTTCTTCGTCTCCACTCGAATTAAATGGGACGATGACACCTCGACGCAGCAAATCACGCCCTGAGCTTTCCCATTTCGGTGCACCGTGCCCCAGCCTCCCGCTTTCCCAATGTCGACGTAGGCAGGGTAAGGTTAGGTGGGAAGGGTCAAGTGGGCATCGCGGTACTTGTGAGAGGTACTGCCGCTACCTATACCCCAGGCGATCACGGGCGAACACCCTGACACCCTGACATCTTGACCCAAAGCGCCCCCAGCAAGAGCATTGAAGCTCCCCTCCCGCACCTGCACGTCAACATAATAAGAAAATATAAACAACCCAGCGCACCGCACCGCCGCGCGGAAACTTCCCAAGCCTCTTCCCTCCACCACACCGCACATACGCGCCCCTCGCAACACGGTGCGATATCTATTCCCCCCCATCATTATCATCACAACTCATCAATACATACAAACTAGATACATAATCAAAAGGCACAACATACTTGGCCCCCTAGTAACGTCACGGACCACTTGCTGGCAATCCCTCGAAAATCATTGCATCTTGATCGCCTATTCTGCGCGACACCGTTGATACTCAAAAACCCGACGTTCTGCAACCTAACAAAAAATGTCCGGTGCAAACAGTTGGCTGCAGAGGCAGCGAAAGACTGACCTGACTGAGCTTGCTCAGCACACTGGTCTCAAGAAGTATGTGTGCACTTTTATTGGAATACTAATCCTTAATCTGTCTTGAATTGTGTTCAATCCCATCGTGTCGCGTTTTTATTTGTGCAAAGTCGTCTCATCCCGTAGTTTGGTGTTGTGTTGGTGGAGCGGAATGGCGTGTCATAAGAGATTATTACATCACTTTCCGTCTGGAATGCGGAACGGCAAAGACAATCAACCCAGCTCCCGTCGCGCCCCGTCCCGAGACAAGATGATTAATTGTATGGCTAACACGTTTTCTCTTTGTTTGCGATATATAGTTACGAATCGTTAAAGAAGCCCGAGCTTGAGCTCGCCCTCGACGAATACCTGGCCGAGAATTCGTCGACTTTCTCCTCCGACCCTAAACTCGCCAACTACTACTCGAGTCGCGCCAGGACCGTCGGCTCACCGGTCAAGAAAGATGCTGACGGCCCCATCGAGAAGCTCAAGGTCGCAAGGCGACGAGCGACGAAGGCTGCTGAGGAGATTGCCGCTCCGCCTGAGTAAGTCGCGTCGCGATTTGCGACACCCGTGTCTTGCCCATCATGGGCATCCCGATACGTTTGCTAACACTACTCCACAGGTCTGAAGATGAGCCTACTAGCACCTCAACTGCTGTCGCGCGGACTCCTGGTCGCGCACTATCACTCGCGAGCCGCATCCCGCTTCCTGCGACTCCCGCAGACGTCGCTGAAGCTGTAGACCGCTCCACCGTGGCCGTTAGGACACGCGTCGCGTCTCTGTACAAGGAGTCGGGAATCACAGAAGCAACCCACGCGACGCGTGAGAGCCTGTCGACTGTCACTTCGGTGCTCTTCGCCATCTCCGCCTTCGAGCTCTACTTCTTACGCCCCGAGATCCTCGCTGACAGATACGCGTTCACCATCCCCGCCGTCGCATTCCTCGGCACCAAGGACTTCCCCGTGTTTATCCCGGACATGTTCCTACTCTTGACCGCGTCCTTCTGGTCCCCTGCGCTCCTGTGGGCTTTCACGAGCACTATCCTGCCTAGCATCGCCGGGTACTTTGTCAACCTGACTGTCGGCGCCCCAACCCACGGTCGCGTGACCCGTCGCTCCGCGCCCCCGCAGGACTCCGTCGTCGACCCATTGACCTTCAGCATTGCCAAGGCTCTGATCTCCTACGTTGTCTACGGCCAGGGCATCACGTTTGGCGGCTGGATAGACGAAACGTCCATTGCGCGGATCAACACGGCCATATACGGTGGTTACAAGGGCGTCCTCACCGGGACCGCCATCACTGGTATCTTTAGCATCTACGACGCGGTGCTCAAGAAGTAGAAGATTGTTTCAAGCAACTACGAGCAAAATTGAGGGTGTGCATCGCCGTCTCTTAATTGCTCCTTATACATAGGTGGTAGTCTACATACCCCTATCACCCCCTCTACTTCTTTCAATATTACATGCATCAAACATACAAACACACCACCAGTCAATTGCCGCCTTCCACCCGGCCAACCCTTCTTTTTCTTCCCGTGCGGAAACACTGAAGACGGCGTTTCGATGGCGTTGGCGGCGTTCTGCGGCGTTTCCCGGCTTCTTCCTCCCTTCGCTCGAATTCTGATACCATTTGCCGATTTCCGGCCTTTTGTTACCCTTTTTTTTTTTTGTTATGCCCGACGACTGCGGGGGAGGGGATCTCTCTCTCTCCACCTGAGGGCGACCCTGGGTTCAAATCTCGAAATTCTCCGTCTTTTCGGGGTCGGAAAGTTTGTGGCTACCTAGGTACGCATTTGTTTACTGCGTGGATTCGAAGTAGAAAGTCCTTTCTGATGTTTATGGTTTTTTTTTTGCCTGGGATGCGCGACGAAACCTATATCTTTTTACTCACGTGGGTACTTCTTCCGTCATGGAATACTCGCTTCTGTTACGCTCGTGCGTTTGCACGGTTGGAAACCGATTGATTCCGTGGTGGGTAGTTTGCACCGGTGGTGGTGGTGGTTTCTTCAAGTGGCAAAAGGGGGGAAGGGCGGTTGGGCTATGGAAGGATTAGTAGTCGGGTTCTTCTCTCGTACCTATCGTACGTACGTACCTATATAGGGCCGTGGAGGCGGGCCTGTATTCTTTCCTCACTTATATCCTGGACTTGCTACACTGTCGAGTTACGGTATTGTAGGAATACTAAGGCTAGGGAGACTTTACCATGAGGCTCGGATGTTGAATGGATACGAGGTGATGAGATCCGTACGGAGGTGTGGCGTGGCGTGGCGTGGCTGGTCTATATATTGGCTTGACAGGAACATATTTGCAACTTCTTTTCCCCGTTCAATTCACCGACTCTTGATAAATCGTGCTTGTGTGTTCGCTCTAGATACTGTCCTTCTGCTGTAAAAGCTGTAGGCCCCGGGTTTTCTTAAATACTATGGGGAAGTAGGTGATGATGTTCCCCTCGTATCTGAGAATGAACAGAGTAACTCGTCAGTCAGCCCTTCAGCAATGCTGACTTTGATTGTCGAGGTGGAGAGCACGGCCTAATGGGTAGTGAGTGTATATGAGACGGTATAATTTTTCTCTTATAGCTATGATTGTTCATAAGTGTATAAACCCCAGCTAGGAAGACCGTATGTTCAGAGTGTGATGTCTATGCCACAAGCTGTAACCATCTACCAAGACGACATTACGCACAAGACGTATGTCGCTCCAAGTCGTATACGGCAGACACTTACTTATCTACCTGCTTGTGCCGTTCTACTTGTAGCAGAACCGACCAACTAACCATCATGAGTTTGTTGTGTATGTATGTATGTATGTATGTATGTATGTGGGTATTCCATAAGACAGATAAATATAGCAACAGATGTGCTCAATATTGACTAATCAATCTTCAAATCATCCATGTCTTCTATAGATGCCTACCTAGGTACCTACTAAAAACTTGCCCAAGTTCTAGAACGCTTATTAGTCTCTAGTTCTTCTAGAGGGTATTGACGGGGAATTATCTTGCGTTCTAAGCTTTGCTACGATAGCCACCTCATTCTTCACCTTCTCTAGAGGGCGGCGGTGAACAGCGGCCTGTACATGGAGGTATGCTCATGGTTCTTTTGTATTAATTACTACTAGCTTACTCTAAAGGCTGAAGTGTAACATATCACAATAGTCAAAGTCAATGTAGAACACGTATCTCGATGATCGAGTACAGGAGTATCGATTGTATTGTTCATAAGCAACTATGCACATGCAACACTGAAAGCTACCTAGGTATGTACTTTATAGCAAAAGCTCTGTTCTCTGATATTACATTATATACAGAGTTTGTCACCACACATTTCCTGTCATGTCAGACACCTAACTCCGTGCGATCTGGGATTCTCTAGGCCCCTAGCTTCTGTGAGAGTAGTCTGAGCATAGGTGTGCGCAAATAGGCCGTGTTTAGTGTGTGTTGGACATCGTATGAAAGTACAAAAGGGTTGCGTGTCGACCCCAAAACGATATAGCAGGCCCTTCTCAAACGAGACCAAGCTTTCTTGCTCAACCTGCGCGATGCCAGTGACGAAATGACGTCCAAGTAGTGAAATTGTTGAACCGGACTCCTCATATGCGAACGCCCCTAAAATGCCATTGCTCGTGGTACCCCGTACCAGGCATGATGAATAATTCCTCGTAGGTTCTTCCTGTGACGCCCTGATTCCATTCTATGTGTTCGTCAGGTTCGGCCGTATGTCGATCTTCGACAAGTTCCTCTAAAACTTTGCACAAAAGAAATCCGGCACCTCGCACATTATTATTACTTCTATTCCTGCTCGGCAGGATTCTCCCATTTGATGGGGTGGACTAGCATGCTGCGTAGACATAGTCGTCCAGAGTTCTTCGGGTTTTCCTCCTCTTTCTGCCCACCTCTCTTAGTGCCTTCGCCGGCGCGACCGCCGTGGTCGCCTCTACCGTCCATCTGAGCGTAGCCCAGCCAGCGACGCCATAGGAGACCGGCGAACTCACTATTGTAGTACCAGGTTGATCCTTTGTGATTGTGCTCATTCGTCAGGTCGAATGGGGAGCCATGGCCACCTGAAGTGTGGTCTCGCCCTCCGTTGAAGGCGTTTTCGATCTCCTGCTGAGGCCAGTCTCGATCCAAGTACACTGGGTGAGGAGCATACACGGCCTTCAGACCATGATGCAAGGCCATGGATGGTGGGAACATCTCGCTGAACATACTATGATGCAGGCGCCATGTTTCCTCGTGCATCACACGTAGCAGACGGCGGGACAATCTGGAAGCAGTCACAATAGCACACCTTCGCGGCGGCTTCATGTACTGCGTGTCATAGCCCGTCACGTCCCCAGCGAAAACCCAGCCAGACTCCTCGGCATCGAAAAGCGGGTTAAGCGTAATAAGGTCTGCATCCTCGCCAACTCCGCATTGTGTCATGTCTGATCCGCTAGCGCAGCTCGAGGGTAGGAAGACCTCGCCTCCCTCTAGGCCAGACTTTCCAGTAAAGACTATCGGGCCCATGATTGGTCGTCTTCCGGAGGCTTGAGTCTCATGGTGAACGAGCTCTGTGAAGTTCTCCCAGCTTCCGTGCTGTCCAGGGATATAGTACTTGCTTGATCGTTCCCACATCTCTTGTCGGCTCTGCTTCTCACCCCACTTACCGAGCCTATCAAACAGCTCGTAGTATGAACCAGTCCAACGCATGTCCATCTCCCAGTTCCAAAAGTGCGCATATTCGGGGTGCATCATCGCGAAATGCTGGAGTGGCATGTGGGCAGATCGGTAAACACCGTGAATGTCCCCATTGGATGGATTCTCGAAGGTGTCGCCGAAATTACCCGGATAATACAACTTCATCTGGGCTTCGGACCAGAGAGTGCAGAGGCCATGAAACTCGGGCGGAACATTGACATCGAGAATGTTTTGGACAGTCGCCGGGTCTGCCCAGATGGGTGCGTTGTTATCGCGGACATGCAAGAGAAAATGCACATCATACTCGCCACCGGACCTCAGGCTAAGCTCGTTGATCATGGCGCGGAAATTCAGAAGAGCATGGCTTGTCCACTGGAAGCCGACGTAAATACGTACCACTATGGCGATTCGATCGATCTTCTTGCGACCAGCTTGAGCCAGCTCAAAATCCCTAGTTTCGTTGCCGGTGAAGAATCGACCTTCATTCTCCTTGTAACATCGCTCTTGCGCAGCCGCCCAGTCGACACCTTCGTAGTTGATCTTGCCAGTATTCTCCCAGACTGCTTCACTCCCTTCACGTTCGGTGTCGAGAGCTTCTCCTGTTCCACCAATCTCCAAGTCATATCCGAGACCGTAAGGGCCATAACGACCGAAGCGATCAAAGCAAACATCTTCCCGCAAGCCTAGTGCTTCATAGGATCCGATAGCAGGCTTAGGTTGACCTTGGGGAACACCGCTGTACGCGAAGATATCCGGAGCAGGGACTCTCTTGCCTTCGTCGACGTAGCAACTCTTTACTGGAACATACGTCTTCAGATATTCATCGGAATCGTAATCTGGATGAGAACGGTATGGGGTTGGCTTTGAAGGACTAGAGCGGTGACCAGTCGGTGAAGGCTTTGCGGCCTCATCGGTAGGCGATACCTTAGGGTATTCGGCCTTGTACTCTGAGAATGGCACGAGCAATTTCAGACCGTTGTAAAATCCGTCAAGGCTATGATTTGAACATTAGTAATTAATACCATACGGTCCTTTGGTAGTTTGCATTTCACTTACTGCTTGTACCTCAGCCAATGAGGTCCGTTGGGGTTCTCCTCTCCGTCTTTCTCTTCCTTCTCCTGTTCTACCTCATCCTCATGTTCATTTTCCTCTCCCTGTTCCTGTTCCTGCTCCTGCTCCTGCTCCTCCTCCGGCTGCTCCGATTGCTCCGATTGTTCTGATTGCTCTAGCTGCTCTTCCTGTTTGTCTTCTTCTGCTATTACAACCTCTATCTGGTCCACGTCTTCATCGCCCTGCTTCAGCAGACCGAGTTCTTCGATGATCTGAGGAGCTGTCTGAGCCTCACTTTTGGTCCCATGCACGAGATCGAAGACATCTCGGGGTCTTGTGGTCAGACGTGGATTGAAGAGCGTGATTGATAATAGGAAGATGACGACAAAGGTCCATATCACCACTCTTCGGTAGAGACAGTGGCCTAATAAGGTCTTGACCCTGAACTTAGGTTGTGGCTTCGTAGAGATAGGTAGATAGACCTCGCTCTTTCGGGCCATTAAGCTGGGGAATGAGCCCGACTTCCGGGTCACGTAAGTAGATATCCGGTCCATGCTCGGTAGGCGGATTGTGAGGACCAAGGAATCAAGTGAAAAGATCAATGCTCAGCATCGAGAACGTCAAGCCTCCAATTTCTAGTACATTAATGAATGAATGAATGAGAGCAGACAACCGGGTTACTGCTAGTCGTCCGTAGATGGTAGATGGCAAACCGCCAAACCGCGACGTACAAGGTCAATGGTAAACCAAGGTATTGTTAACACGAGGCACAGAGATCTGACAAGGCTGTCTTCTTCCTTTTGTTTTGCGACCAGTATGTCGGACTGTAAGCTAGGGTTGTTGACTGTTAGTTGCCGGCTGTATAAGCCCTCGAAGTGTGAGGTTGTAGGACTGTGGAGGCGACTGCTAAAAAGACCGAATAAGGAAAGAAAGGAGTAGGACTGGATGCCTGAATGATTGAATGAACGAATGAGGATTGCAGGATTATTATTAGACGGGAAGAAAAAGAGTGATCTCCCCAGACAGAGTGTGTATCGTGTTCTGTAGGTTGTATGTAGGAATAGTGTGGTCGGGTTGAGGGAAGATATTGCGGCTGCTGATGTACGGTGAAACGCGCCGTTCGACAAAGCACAAGGGATTGTGTTGGTGGAAGAGTCTAGATTGGCGACAATAGGGAGAGGCTAGAAGAAGAAATAAAAAATTAAAGATGAAAAGGAAGGAGTAGGTGGTGGTTAATGTTTGTGGTCGAGGTTTGCTTCGACTCGGTTGACAGTTCCCATAACGGTTGGCAGCTGGAGGCTAAAGGCTAGAGGCAGGAGACAGGGAAATCACGACTTGTAAGAGCAGGTGCCTGTCGTACCGATGTATCTCGCAAGGGAAAGGGGGAAAAAAGGGGATATGGGATGTCGATCTTCTAGGGACTCTGTGGCTCGTGGCTCTGATTGAATTTCAAAAACGTGGATCGAATGTGGGAATAACAGGAATAGAATACAGTATAATAAAGTACATTTGTGATACATATTTTTCGAGCTTGCTGTGCTCAGACTGTGATGCTGCGAACCCCCAGCCCCAGGCTCGATTCCGGGATTCCTAATGCATGGCATCTGCAAACTCTCTCGGCGTCACCAAGGATCTCACTGCACATCTAAGCCTTTTTCTCTTTTTCTTATAGAGTGATGCGCATTGCGGTATGACGAGTCCACAGACGTGTGGCATGTAGGTCCGCATATAAGTCCAACCAAAATAATCATCTTCAGAAGTGGGAGAACGGCTAACTGGAGACGATGAAAACCTTGTAGTTGTAGCGGTCGAAAGCCTGATGAGAGCACGGCGATGTAGCTATTCGTATCTATCCGGGCCAAGAGATACCAAGAGATACCAAGAATGGACCTAATTTTCATACTGCATTGCTATAAATGGACTTGATACTCAACCAAGTGCTTGACTTGGTATAAAGAATTTGGCTAGGAATGGATGAGGCTTGAAGCAGGGTTCTATCGCCAAGGACAGGGTTGCAGGGGAGAGCTCAGGGCTGTCAGGGCTCGCTGCGGGTCGGTGGGCCTAGGTGGGCCTAAGTGGAACTGGCTTGGTTGGGTCCATGTTCCCCCATGTTTTATGTTCGCGGCTAGCGTTACAGACGGTGGGCTCTCATCAAATAACCTTCATAAAAGTCATCATCGGACACTTTGGGCCGAGTTATTGGAAACGTGCAATGAAAGAAGCAGCTGCACTGCCCCCAATGGCCCTCCTATTCCTCTGTTCCTATACCCAGGTAACGAGTCCTAACTGGAAGTCCCGAGGAAGTCCCAAGGAAGTCCCAAGAAACACTGGAACGTAGGATAGCCCTACCTAAGGATTTGTTTCGAGGGAGACAAGTCCTACGTCATTGTTGCCAAGCAATCTCTTCATTCCCTTCTTTCCCTTCACATGCTTCGAGCTGTTACTATCTGATTTATTTAGTGCTACATATGGATGAGATGTGGTGGCACGAGTACGCTGATTGCATCGCACCATGGAACCGTTGTGTAGGTCTCAATTTTTGAAGGATCATTACACCGCACACTTTCCTATTTTATATGCAAAGAACAATGAAGATGGTTCCTCGTCTTCTAGCGGAAAGTTCCTATGAGGCTTGTCACGAGCTACAAGACTGGTGCCAGGGTGTAGGTAGTGATCGACACCCTTGTGGGATTTGCTAAGATTGCGCCGTAGCCAGTCGAGTACCGACGATCCTGTTCGTCGAAAGATTACTTCCCGCTGCTGCCAAGCCATAGGAAATCTACATGGTCCACGGAATCAATCGCCAAGGACTCACGACGCGAGATCCGAGCTGAGACGCAAACGGTTCGGCCACTAAATTACACCACTGCCCAACTTGGATTAGGACTGTACGACGACATAACCTTTTAAGGTGTAAGGTGCAAGGGCAGATCCTGTCTATCTCTATCGTATTTGCCTTTTTGGGCCATCGTGCTACCTAACCTGCAGTGTCATTGGGGGAATCGCTTCGAGTGGCTTCATGGCTTTGCGTCTATGTCTTACCTTACGTGTACAGAGCTAACGGTCACGATTGACTTTGAACTTCAACTCTCCAAGTCATCCCGAGAGAACGGGATGATCGAAGCACAACGCTTCCTTAATCGATAGAACCCGACCGCGTCCGACAACATCCAATCGCGTCAAGCGAGAGATGAAACGAATCTATCCCTAATCAGCTGCAAGGATTCTGGTCTCATCTTTTACATAGTACTTCGTACCGGTACCGACGGTTCGGCGTAAAAGGTCATTTTCTACCAACCCAGGTAGGCAAGTCAAGTTGAGTATTTCGTAGTCGTCTAGCATGCACAAATGATAAGCTAATTAAACAATGGCCTTTCTTTCATCATGAACTTCATCATCTATGAAACCTAGCATGACCTCACAGAGCGAAGAGGATCAAATTATGAGAGACCTCGACCGCCTCGTAGGCAAGGTACCGTGGGCGCTTACTGTAGTTCCTACGACTTTATTGTCAGTGTTCATGGATTCAATAGACGAGTAAGATTGTTGGTCTGATGTCGTCTTATCCTCAAGAGAAACCAACGGCGTATGAGCTTGGCATCGGCCCCAAGGCGCGGGTGACGGGCCAGATGATCTACGGTCATGACGTCGGGTTGTCAAGCGGAACTTCAATGCCAACACCCGAACAGCTTATTTCGCCCCCGTCAAATATCGGTCTGATGTGCCTTCTGCAGGGGAGCGACAATGGCCGTCTCACAGATCGGTCGAACCACTGCAAGACGGGCTGTGTGCGTCGATCTTGGGGAACTGTGCAGCGCTTCCGAACCGTCTGATGGTGCGAGTGGACCGTAAGATCCGGTCCGGGACAGGATGAAACGATACGTGTACCGCATCCCGGAATGTTTCATGCACACATCAGGAATAAGCTCATAATCATCTATTTTTTGTTGTTGTTCTCGGTCGCTATCCAATCATCTTTCGCAGAGGCCTTGGCTCAGAAGAACAGAGTCGTGAATAAACACCCTAGCGAGTATTTACCACAATGTCTACGAAGACTGCAATTACTGAATTTTACTTCATAGGACGAAAAGACATAACTGAGTACCTAGGTAGGTAAAACGTTGTGTAGTGTCTTACAACTCCTGTCTCGCTTCCTAATTGAATCTTGTAAGGGCTGCATACGTCAACGGTGCATTCTGCTGTGTGACTGTTGACTGCTGGTTCCCGCTGACGATCGCCTATCAACTCGTTAAAGCTTGCGAGTATTGTACGGCACGTCTTACCTCCTACCTAGGTGTCTATTCTACTACGAAACGCATTCGTTGGTCTAAGCAAGTAATTACTAAGGTGACATATTGGAAGTCTTGCGTAGTCTCACTGCGATGAGCTTGCGCTACATCGCGCAAGGAGTCGCCATCGTCGAAAGACATAAACTTCATCCTATGTAATTACGTATGGGACCGCACGTGTAATTGGTATCATTAAAGAGACGGGAGCGGATAGAGATCATACATTGCTCTCAAGGGTAGCGACATCGTTCTCAACAATCTCACGCGAAAATGGGCACATACGTATATGCTTAATCACTTTAAGCTACTCAGATCTACCTACTGGAGGTAGATCTAACGGCGCATTATCCAAGCATGCCCGAAATACTTTCTACTCGGCAAAGTCTATTCGCCAGATACACTGCCGCGCGTACGTATATGCCAAGAAGAACGCGCTTCGCGTTAGACTTCTTCTTTCTCCTGCTGCGTCCTGGGCGTCGTCAGCTGAGCGGGAGCGTCGGCCGGACTACCCACGACCCTCCTTGTATTCTCGTGTAGATTATCGTCTACGGCTAGATCACCGTTCTTCTCTTCCACCCTCTTTCGCGCTGCCCTTCTCTTTCTTCTCCTCGCGTCTACCTTTCTTCTCCATTCCCTGCCCCACTTGATGGATACCCACGCGCAGACGGTGCCGCTGAAGACGAAGAGCGCGCTGATGGTCGAGAACCAGCCTACGCCGATGGCGTTGATGGCAGGAAGCACCACAGCCGTGCCGGTACAGGCGAATAGGTAGCGTAGCGCGTAGTTTCCGGCGATGACCTCCGCCCCTCGGCCCGGCATCACGTCGAGACAGTAGGTGTTGAGGGACGGGAAGCAGAACAGCTGAGCCACCCCCTGAAGAAACAGCACCACCACCGTTAGCGGGATGCCGCCAACGTCCTTCTCTACGCACCATCCGTAAATCAGAACACAGCCAGGGATGATGATGCCCATAAACGGCAAGGCCGAATACATGCGGTCCTCGGGGATACGCATGCCCCGTTTCTTGATGTACTTCTTGACCACATAGTCCGCGTACCGTCCCCCGATGAACGTGCCGACGAGGTAGCCGCAGCCCGGTGCGAGGTAGAACAAGCCGCCTTGCATTGGCGTCGTGAGGTTGTACCTCGGGTTCAGCACGTAGCGGATGGGCGTGAGCAGCGAGTACATATTCCAGACCAGGGATGCGCTGGAAAGACCGGTGAGAAACAAGTTCGGATACTCCCACAGTCGCAACACGCGCCAGGGGTTAATCATGCCGAGCACGACCTTGACCTTGGCCGTGCCGCTGTAGCCCACCAGATCGTCGATCTTCTTGTGGTAGATGGTCTCGGGCAGCAGGAAGTACGACCCGACGGCCGCGACACCGGCGAGCGCCGTCTGCAGCCAGAAGATCACTCGCCATGATGTGTATGTGACGATGATGCCGCCGATGAAGGGGCCGAGGGCCGGACCTACTAGCGTGCCGGAGAGGAACCAGCCCGTAGCTGTTCCGCGTTCCGTTGGGCGATACATGTCACTATGCGTTTAGTAGTTAGTCCACCTGTGGTGTGCTGTCGCGTGTAGTCTAAGAACAATGGAGATATTGCTCACCCGATGACAGAAGCACCGACCAGGATGAAGGACGTGCCTTCAAACGCTGTCAGGAGGCGGAAGACGAAGAATGCCCCCAAGTTCGGCGCCAGTGCCGTGCCAATGCTGCACGCAAGGAAGCCGATGGCTGTTATGATGGTGATCTATGTAGGCATTGTGTAAGTCACCGCGATGTCCTTTTCTGCGCATGTCTTCAAGCTAGTAGAACTAGTGGAGAATAGGAAAGGGGTCCTCACCGATCTCCTACCGTAAACCTGGCTCAGGGGCCCCCAGAATATGGGCGACAAGCCCATGAAGAGCATGTACAGGGCGCTCACGAGATTGACGATGGAACCAGTGGTAGCATACTCTGCCGCGACTTCAGGGGTTGCCGCTAGTACCGATGTACTAGAGATAGGGGCCAGGAACGAGCAGAACGATAGCAGGGAAACGATGACTAGCTTCCGGTGCGGCGGTATTCGGTCGTATACCTCGTCTGGGATCTCAACTACCGAGCTCATCGGCTCGACGGGCATGTCCTGCCCCATCGAGTGCCGCGTCGAGCACCGGTCGAGCTCCCCGTCATCGGCATCAGCCCGCTCCGGGCGGATGGAGTCTCCTGTGTCACTCGAGTGGGTTGAGGAACTACTCGAGCTTACGCCGGCGCCCTGGCCAGGACGGGCGGTTTGCAAGCGGGATTCATCCTTAGATTCGAACATCAGGAGGAGACTTTGAAATCTGTTTCTATAAATGAAGGTCCGATAACAATATGAATATGTATGTCATTATAGGCAACAATTCTAGATAACAAGAGCCGTGAAGCTTTATAGCTGGCTACTAATAGACCGACTCTCGCAATTGAGTTGACACAACTTTCTTTGTTGTAGATTGTCTTAGGTGGTCTGAGGACTGAGTAAGATTCTTCTAGTTATGATTTATTAGCATAACAAGAAGTAAATGAATGACTTCATTCAAAAGTTGGCAATGGGGGGGAAACACTTCCTATTTACACTGCTACGTACGGACCAGTACCCAGCGGGTAGCAATGGTATAGCTCTGTCGGGGCTCTTGATTTCTTTTCACTTTGTCGACATTGGCCTCCTCCCTTCTCTGGCGACTCCATACCTGTTAGGGCCGAGTATCGGTGGGATTCTTGGCCGAACTTGTCTTGATAAGGTATAGCAACACGATGCTACGGTGCTAACTGGCAATTCAAGGTGGATATCAACCGGCCGCAATACCGACAACGAGTCCCCATTGGCCACATCCTCGGGCAGCTTTCTCCACGCACTGCCAACCTGCGGAAATTGAAGCTTTCGCCAAGGGCCCCGTAGGCTGGCCGACAACTCGTCCGCAAGGCTCGAGATAGGGACGGAAGTATGCGCCGGAGCAGACATTTTGTCGGAAGGACCTATCCCTTCTCGCTTTCATAGCGGTGAGTGCCCAATTCGAAGACATTCGATGGGACGTCCCGTAGTGGTACCGCAGAGTCACGACGAGAAAAAACCAATGATGCTACACTAGTGTAATAGAAAATCTCGATAGAACCCTTGCAGCTATATCGTATACGGAAGTTGGCTTGTCATTGGGGCGTTCTAGCCGGTGCTTATTCCCGCTCTCGCATCAACTTATCCGACGCGGGATCGGCATGGAGTTGCTGTGTGACCTCCGTAGCCGCTGCGAAAGTCGCTCCGAATAGAGTCATTCATATAACTCGAGTTACTACTTACCTAAATGTAAGGGGTCATGGTGAACTGGAGCTATGGTATTTCTTTAGGCTGAGTAGCATGTGAAGATACGACTTGTTTTCGTGGATATACGTAGCGAGCTGCCTCCGGGCAGAGTGCGGTAACGTATAGATGATCGTAGGACTTGGGAAAACAGAGCAACTTTTCCGGTCCCGCGGTCATGATTGTCGTCTGTTTGATATTGTAGTACAGAAAGGCGTGTCAGCCTCTCGATAAATCAGCAAGATATGTACGTACGTGTATCATAACCGCCTGGGCGATGGCATAATTGACATATTTCTGGGACTTCAATTGCTGCTTAAATCTTTCTAAAGTCACTGCCACTATTGAAGAATTAGAGGATCAATGATGCTGCTTTTCTCAGGTACCTAGATACTTAGGTACGTTCTTTCTCATCCCTTTCATCGAAGGTGTGGCTAGTGAGTGTCAAGCCACATTCATAGGCGAACAAACGGGCTGAGCACCTACCTGTAAACTTAATTCCCCTCTTACAAAATTAGCCGCGGTTTATCCTCTTCATCTTCACGCACACATCTCAATTCAGCGCAAAAATTGATTTGCCCAACACCTCTACGAAAGTATTCCAACACACTCAACTACCGACACCAACCTTTCGAGAGCGCAACCCAGAAAACCGCTGTCAAAATGGTAAGTGAAATGAAGCATTCATATTATTCTTAATTCGCAGGCATTCCATCGCTAGAGAGGTCGCACTCCCACCGGTTCGGATGGTTTGACGATGTTCGCGAAGGAAATACTTGGGGATACGATTGACGACGAGAACCCGCGACAAGACGGAGAAGGGCGGCCACTAGCACGTCGATACCCATTACCTAGACCTCCTCAACATCGCTTAGGAACACGGAGAACGTCGATGCCATGAATAGCACACACTTGATGACACATTTGAAGTCGAGAATGGTAGCAACTTTGCGATTGTATATGATGGTGGGCTGACGATGGCTTCTTCTAGGTCAACATTCCCAAGACCCGAAAGACCTACTGCAAGGGCAGAGACTGCCGCAAGCACACCCAACACAAGGTCACTCAGTACAAGGCTGGCAAGGTAAGATTCCGATTTCCACGCGCCGATTCCTCCGCGACCACGACGTCGAAGGCAAACGGCCTCATTATCCGACAATTTTCTAACATACGCCTAGGCATCTCTCTTCGCGCAAGGAAAGAGACGTTACGACCGAAAGCAGTCTGGTTACGGTGGTCAGACCAAGCCTGTGTTCCACAAGAAGGCCAAGACAACGAAGAAGGTCGTGCTGCGATTGGAGTGTGTTGCCTGCAAGACCAAGCTTCAACTCGCGTTGAAGCGATGCAAGCACTTCGAGCTTGGGTACGTTCCTCATTTCGAAATCCCCGCGTCGGCTAAGCATTGGACTAACTGGCTCGCAGTGGTGACAAGAAGACTAAGGGTGCCGCCCTGGTGTTCTAAACGGATACACCTCGTACTCTCATCATGTCATTCCACGTTCTTCATTCATGGCAATAGGGTGGTTTCATTATGGCCGGGCATTCAACTGGCGACGGGAGTCTTTGATCCACGGAATGGGAGCAGCATATAGGTCAAAATAGAACCGAATCTGCTCTGCTGAACTTCGTTATGCTACACGTGATGAATGCTAGGAGTGGAACGATATTAGGGGAATGAATGGCAAATAGCTCGACTCCCTGTAGAAAGAGGGTTGCTAGCTTCATGTCGTTATGATAATCAATCCCAATACGCATGATGAAGCCCAAACCGACTGCGTTCCTAAATGATTGATGTTCAATATACTCCTCTAGATCTTGACCAAGCCATCATTCCTAGCCATGCTTAATGCTATCTACATGATAATCTTTCAACTCTATGACTGCGAACTTTAGAGTCGTTGCTCTGGTATTACTTTCCTATAGAATTAGGGCCGTCTTTCTGCTGTGTTGATATCATGAATGCATGATTCAACGAGTTCATCTGTATCTGTACCGGGTCCGACCTCATTGTATAGATACGATGTGGGTTTGACCTATAGACCAATGTTCCCCATACGCTTGTGGGTTCACCAAATCAATGGCAATAGCATCCTCGCCCTATCAAGACTTTTCAGCCTTAGATCACGCCTATCAGGCTCGTTTCGTATCTTGTCTAATCCTAGACTATGTGATAATTCTGCCTATAATGCCTACTAGATACTGAGATATGGACGTCTTCTGATAATCGATTGCTGAAGCTGTCACGCGTGGGCTTGGTGAACTATGAACGACGTTAGAGGTGATGATTAAGGGGTCTGGGACTCGGAACGGAACTGTCTCTAGATATATTGAAATTCCTTAGATGCCCTGAGAACTAAGACTACCTAGGCACAGAAGGGAAATCCAATCTAATCCACGAATCTAACATCGAGCATCTAGAATCCCTCTCCCACCAAAACCGACCGCCCTCCACCATACCAGAGTGTCCCAACCCGGACATCCAAGCCCTTCTCCTGGCCCACCACCCACTCACCTAGCAATTCCGAGTCTACATTGTCCCACACCTCGGCTTCCAACCACGCGTTGATCTCGTCGATGGCGTCGACCCACGCCCGCCTCTGGTCGGGCGTCGCGTGGTCCGCGTCCGTCAGGTACCTGCCGAGCGTGATATGCGCGCTGGGCACCACGTACCGCGAGCTGACGGTGACGCCGGCGTCCCGCGCCTCGTCCCACATGTCGCGCCGCAGGTGGTGGTACGTGTACGGGTCGCCCTTCTTTACTCCCGATGACTGCGCGACGCTGTCCGGCGCGACAGGCGGTGGCGAGAGCGATGGCTCGCCGGCCGCTGGTAGGAACGACAGCGCGAAGGCGGAGAGGTCGTACGAGATCATCGGCTTCACGAGCCGCGAGCGGTGCCGGTGCGTGAAGCTCGCGATGTGGGGGATCGCGGGCTTGAGCGTTTCTTTGAGCGCTTCGATCTCCGCGGCGGTTCGCGAGAAGGCTATTTCGAGTGTTGTTATGTGCATTCGGTGCGTGGGCATTAGCCAGATGTCTATGGGAGCGTTAGGGTGGTGTTTGGAGACCCTAGGTGATGTGAATTTGATCCTCGTTCTGTACTGCTGGAGCCTCGGGTGGAGGGAATTCAGATCGAGACTTACTTGGTGCGATTGCTTTGAGCTTCTTCTGGATCGCTTCTGTGAGCTCTAATACGTGGATCGGAGGCCGTCCCCAGAAGGTCATGCAGTATCTTGTGTCTTTCTGCTACGTGTTAACATTTCGATCGCAGACTCGATGTCTTTCTGTTAATGAAGAGCTTCTCTATATTGAAGTGGCAATATAATTGCTGAGATGATAGAAGGACAGGCATTGTGACATACTGCAGACACGTTAGCCTTGGTCAACACCTGAAGAGCACAGTTGCCGACTAGAAGGACAGGGACCCGTAGTTCTAGCTTGGTGTGTTCTCATACTGACCAAATCCAGGCTCTATTTGCGGGTTTTCTAGACGGAGTAGATACGGATCGATGATCAACTCTGAATAGTCAGAGGCTAGGAACTTGTCCCTCTGCTGCGCATTTCGCCTCACGCGGTGAGCAGCATATAGGGCTTGAATTTTCGCCTAGGCTTTCGGTCAGCTTCTGTTTTAGGTATTACAAGGGACCGTAACCTCATATTCCGTCACTCCTACTAGCTCCACCTAGTGATGTTCTCATCGCATTATCACAACGCAATCGGTGCTCACAAGCGTATTATTCGAAGTAAAGCCAAACGAAGATATGAGTATGATAACAGAACCAGGACTCACTCACTGGTTCATCGTTGCAAGCTTCTATCAATGCGTTGTACGGATTCTCTCCTAGCTTCATGACCACCCCAGATAGGTCCTCCAACTTATTCTTGATGTCCGTAGACTCAAGAACCGACCCCATCTTGAGCTCTATATGTAATAGAGCGATGTATTCCCACTGAGGAAAGGGAATCGCGGTCGAGGATATCTGAATATATGGCCTCGAGTAACTGGCAACTATCTCTCAAGTGTCAGAAGAGGCGCCGGTGCGGCTGAGCGAGATGAAGTATCTAAATGTAATAGGCGCCAGCCGCAAGCCACCTTACGATAGCTGGTCCGTCTATTCTCGTGTTTGTGGCCTCGCTCTTGGAGGAAGATTTCTCCGTGGTAGTTTAACACCTCTACTCTTATGATCGAGGGCTCGGGCTTAGAGAGATGTTACCATATCTTTATACCAATCCTAGGCATCCAAGGAGTAATTGATTAAGCGAAGACTACCCCTAACCCGAGGCTTAGCTAAGGCAGACGCTAGCGCCTCTAGCGCCCCTAGCGTCCTCCTTATCGATGCACGTGCCCAGAGAGCCTATCTTGACTTCATCCGTAACGTGGGTTGTTGGTGCAATCAATCATCTTTCATCTTTCATCTTTCATCAAGCGGTAGTACACTTGGATTTACAGACAATAATATCCTTCTTTTCCGTCCAGATTCTTCGCGATAACTCACGCAATTGGTATAATTAACCAACAATCAAGCGATAACGAAATACGAATAGCCTCGTCGTCTTCCTGACTCACGTCTATATGTCAAATCGCTCCCTGCAATCCAAGGACTGATTGGTAGATGCAGAGACGTGCCTAGCGACTTATCTATGAGTTCTCAAGTACCTTGATTCACACAAATAGGGATTAAGCTAATGCTTCAATTACTAGGTACCAAATGAAGGAGAGATGGTCCCCTACCATCTATCTTTCGGACTGAAATTATTATGATGTATCTGTTCAGTGAGGGAACTCACGCCCTAGTCCCATCAACGCGATGCGCCATCCGACCGGGGCTCCTTGCATCTAGGTGATGCTGTTTTCCACCACTCTGCGCCGCCTTCTTTAGGGGTTCGACAAGCTGAGCATCAGTCGAGATAATCTTTGTCCGCAACTGCAAGCGGCTTGTTTCTGCGCCTCCTATGGCCTGACTAGGCCTCTTCTGTACCGCTTTGTCAAGTGACAATGCAGTCTTTACTATATGGCTGTTGACGTTTATTTGTCAACTTACCCCTATGCCTATAGCTGAATCTCAACTATACTTGCTCATGACAATATACCTTTTAACGGTTATTGCCATTCTGTGGCAAAGGTCAACGCATCCGATATACAATTCACAATGGATGATCCCTTTGGCTGACGAGCTTACAACATCTCTTACAGCAGAATAATCAAGATGTGGGAGGGCCTCTATGCTCATTACACTGGCTTGAAAACATCAGCAATACTACATTCATTTCGTACTTTGTCCACATCAGTCTACAAACCTAGGCGACCTTAGCGCTGAGGTTCCACTCGCTGTCTGACATGAATTGCTAGCGTAGCTTGCAGACTCTCCCTCATGGGCTCTTTCTGATATGAGCTTTTGTATATTTGGGGCTCGAACGCCCCAACCTATTGCACGAGCTTGTGCTTCGGACTGTCTGGAACTCTTGCCATACTTTCCGTGCCACTTGAGTGCTGAAGCTTGATCTGTCGGTATCGGTGTATTCGGCAGTTCCTCGCGTGCCATCACATAGCAAATATCTTGCTTACTTCGTGGCTTTCAGTCATCATGACGATCAAGTACGGACTCTTATCGTTGCCGTACTTGTTTTGTTAGCGTACGACATAATTATACCAAAAGGCGGGGGGCTGAGAAGCAGTATCACATGGTTCAGCTATCAATGTGCAACATGGCACCGGCATCGTCTAGCTCCACAAATACCCCGTCTCTGCCCGGCCCGGGCCCGGGCCCCGTGACCCCACTATATCGGTGGAGGATCCCGGACACTAGCCGATATACCGGGCCCCAGCAAACGTTCGGCGCCCCGTCCTACGTTCGGTGCTTCGTCCTATGTTCGGTGCTCCGTCCTACGCCCTGAGTTCGGACGAGCTGTTGCCTGCTGTCATTCACCCTGATGGACTTGGAGGTCTCGTAGGGCGTCTGGCGGCCCCTGCTGCTTCTCGTGGGGTCTGCTGCTGGTCTGTTCCCGCCTCGGGGTTTTCTATCTAACATCTGAATGCCTTCCCGAACCTCCGTGTCGCGGGCCGTCAGCTACTGCCCCGGTCTCCTGTTGATTACTACCCCGGGTCTCCTGTTGATTACTACCCCCGTCTCCCGTTGGGTACTACCCCCGTCTCCTGGTGGTTACTACCCCGTTACCCGTTGCCTATTGTCCGCTGCCTCTTGCCTTTTTAGCTCCCAAGGTTCCCATGTACTTGCGGCTGTTCCCTGGTTTGCCAGTCGAGTATCCGATCCGCCCCCTGTCCGTCAGTCCTCCCTGCTGGGTCCTGCGTGTTTTTCTGCCCGCTTTCGACCGCAGTCCATGTACTCCTGGACTTGTACCTTCCAACCCTAGTGCTGTCGAGACACCTACTTGTACCTAGGTAGGCTGGGCGATTAGGTATCCACTTGTCATTCATCAGGTCCTGCTACAAAAACCCTTCCTGTTCCCAAATATCCCTCCCACAATCTTTTTCCACCTTCCATCCTCCAAACCTTTCACATCCAAACACAACCTTTCCAACTTTCACCAGCTTCTCATAGTCACATTCACATTGCTGGGCTTGCAACAGCACGTTCAATTCACCAGATCATTGGGTACTGACGTGCTTTGCACTCTCCGTACAATCATCTTTTCTTCCATACAATAAGCCTTTCTTCCATTGTTCCTCATCTACACTTCACCACCTCGCCCTCCAAACCGCTGTGCTGAGCGGGCAATCCTTCCCGATTCCTACATTGGACTGAGCAACAGTACACATTCTCTTTCATCAACCACCCAACCATTCTGTACGCTTTACATCTATCACGCCTTTGACTTGCATTTGTGCCTTGCATCTTCCACAATGCCTCCTAAGCGCGTTGCCCCGTCGACTTCGGCGACTGGCAAGAGTGCTAGACCAAGAAAGCGCCAGAAGGAGTCACCTATGAGCTCTACGGAGGAGCAGGAAACCGAGAGCCCTTCTGAGGAAGATGACTCTACTGGCAGAAAGAAGGGAAAAGCTTCCGGGGTCGCCAATGGGTTGGATATGAGCCTGCCACCTATTTCAAACGTCGATGCCGCTTTCAAACATATGACTGGCCAATCGAAGACGCTGATCACCGGAGGCGGTATTCAACTTCGGGTTGCGACTATGTGCTCTGGCACGGAAGCACCGATTTTCGCACTGGAGATGCTTCAAGATTTCTGGAATCGAATCCAACCGGAGAAAGAGTTTCTGGAGTTCGAGCATATCTTTAGCGTTGAGATTGTGCCATTCAAGCAGGCATACATTCTGCGAAATACGAGTAACAGCATCTTGTTCAACAACATGCGAGACTTTGTCAACCCTAAGGACCGCAAAGTGTAAGTTTCCTCCCCCTTTCTCCTTGCTTGTGCATTTAGCTGATGAGATGATTAGGCCTACTGCAATGGGTGCGATGCAGACAATACCTGGAGACATTGACTTACTTATCGCTGGCTGCTCCTGTGTTGACTTTTCTACCCTGAACTCGAATAAGCAGTCAGTATACTATAAAGTTGGCACGGAGACTCAAAAGGCGCTAAATGCGCTCGCTACGAAGGGATACGACAAAAAGGTCGATTTCGACCGGGTTAGTGGGTGGTTCGAAGAGGCTCTGAAAGCTCTGAACGAAATGGGAACTTCCGGTGAGACGTTCTTTTCTATGCTGAGCTACGTGAGAGACGAGCGACCAAAAGCCGTTATGCTCGAGAATGTGAACACGGCTCCCTGGGATGTCACGGAAAAAGTGTGGTTTCCTTTCCTCGGATACGCCGCCGCACGAGTCAAGCTAGACACCAAGGACTTCTTCATTCCTCATACCAGGAACCGCGTATACCTCATTGCGCTGGATATCCAAGCGTTTAAGCCCGAGAACGCGAAGAAGATTGTCGATAACTGGGCTTCGATCCTCAAACCCGACTTCTCGAGAAGAGCATCGGCTCCAGTCAACTCATGGCTTCTCCCGCCTGCTCACCCGCTGACGGAACGAGCTCGCCAAGACGATTCGGAGAAGGCCTTGAATGCAAGCTCTGAATCTGATTGGGATCGAAGCAGGGCTCGTCATCTACGAGTTCGCGAGCTGGAGAAACTCGGTTTCGATCATCCAGTGACGCAGTGGGGCTTGACCAGAGGCCAACCTTACGATCGCATGGACCGCCTTGTGATCTCAATGCAACCAATGCGTGTACTCGATTGCATTGAGATATTCTACTTGCGTGGTATCAAAGCCGGCTTTGACATGAAGTTCAAGAATCGTATACACGATCTAAGCCAGAATATCGACCGAGGCGGCTTGCAACAGCCTTTCGGAATCGCGACGTGCATAACGCCTGGCGGGATACACTGGATCACAGATCAGAATCGGCTCGTGTCAGGGTATGAGGCGCTCCTCCTGCAAGGATTGCCAGTCCACCGACTTCAATTTGCCACAGAGACGCAAGACCAACTGCGAAATCTTGCTGGAAACGCCATGAGTACGACAGTAGTCGGTGCTGCTTTCGTCGCCCTTCTTATCTCTATCAACGGTACACGAAGTGGTCTATCTCATTTCTTCAGCGGTCTGACGGCCAAGAAGAAAGGTATTCGACAAATTGCAAAGTCTGAACTAAATGTAGTTCCAGGATTTAGCACTACGGCCGTTCGACCGTTCGACATGTCATCGATGATATTACTCCACCAAAGATGCCGCCGTTACTGCTTCTGCAATGGATCAGCAAAGTATAGCACTGACGACTTCTTACAATGCAATGTCTGCTCCACAATTCGTTGCAAATGGTGCGCTGGAAACCCTCAACACCGCTTCGAACAGACGAAGAGACCCGCGAAGTTCCTTTTGCTACACCAAGTGGATCGAAAGCTTATGAAATTCTTCCCAGGGACCATCACAGACTTGATCACTTGGGAGGTGTCGAATACTGGTCGCAATGAAGCGATCCTTGCAAGACACACTAGTCTTACGCAGCAGCTTCGATCTACGGTATTCTATTACCAGAGTACTCGTGTTACAGAAGTAGTCACTGTATGCTATGCTGGCCAAAAGGACTTCGAACTTCGGGCAGTATTGTCGGAGAATGGTATTACTTGGTACTTATACCTGGATCCTTGGGGTGATCTAGGACAGCAATGTCAGATCGACACGAACTTGACGCCCATTGCGCTAGCACAACCGATTGCAAAGGCTACGATCACTGCAGATGCATGTGAAATTACTCCTACGCCCGATTCCTGGGAGATGTGGTCCTTTACACCCGTGAAAGTTACAGTCAAGGTAACGTCATCTAATGACAACATGAAAATCAAGGCGTCAAGGGATCGTAGCCTTCACGCTAATGATGCTGTTCCTCATCACATTAATGAGAGCTTGGCAACGATCAGTCAAACTTACCGCTACGAATCCTACTGCGATGCACCTGAAAATACCTTACATGTCATCGACCTCGACGGGAAGAGGCTATTTCTCTTCAAAGATGCTACGAGAACGGGTCTGCCGTCTCAAGATTGCTATATTGTTTCAGAAGAGTGTCGCTTTCTTGAGCCTCACGAGTATCGAGAAACCCTTCTCAGGTTCGAGGGTGGCGTCGATATCCGAAAGCTTGGCGAAAGGCATTCCGGAGTGGAAGTGAAGGCGAAGGTTGACGGGTACTGGGTAAAGTTCCAGTTAACCAAATCTGCAAACCAGGACCTCACCTGCAGCGAGAAGGTGACCTTTGGAGCGGTAGAACGAGCCTACGTCCTTCCTTCCGCAGAATTACTCGTCGCCGGCGAACCTATACAGCAAGTCCTTGCAGAAGCACAGATGATGAAGCACAAAGATTGCGATCATTATACGATCATCAATAAGTACGAGGCTCTCACTAGAAGATTCGACCAATGGGTTACGGTGGAGAAGCCCGAGAACCATCTTTTCTATGACTTGATCTCCTACTTCAACATCAAGCTCGCCGCAGAAAAAGCCGTGAAAGGTCATTTCGAGATAGAAGACATTGACGCTTGGACGAAGAGTCTGTACGCTTCGAAAGTCAGTCATGACGATTTTGACGACAATTCTAGCGACTTTGAACCTTCCTACGGGGAACTACCGCAGATCCAATGGATCAAAGTCGGTAGCAAGTATATCGCGCACCACCATTCCAGAGACATGGAGGCTTTTGAAACCCACGCTAAGGATCAGATTCCAATCTTCGAAACGAGGGTAAAGGCCGTACTAGAGCACGTCGGCGAGGAGGAGATGTACCTCCTGATGGTGAAATATTTGATCAATCCTGTCGCCCTAGCAAGAAAAGCTGCTGCCTATCTACCGCCAAGTGGAGATCCTACGACGAAAGTAACTGCGAAAGTGTTGGCTGAAAACTATGCCATAATATCGCAGAACTCACAAATTAAACCCAAGGCGCAAGAACAGGACGAACACTCTTTCGTTCCGTTCCGCATGTCATTGAAAGAGGTGCTTGATTCCAACGACACTCTGAGGGAAGAAGACATATCTCACATGAGATCATTCCGTACTCAACTGAGCGAAAGGCAGTCAAGATCTCTTGTTTGGATGACCAAGCGGGAAAGAGATCGTTATCAGTTCGAAGAGATAGAAACGGAGGAATATCTTGTTCCTGATCTGAAGCTCCGTCTTATTGGCCGTGCTGGCCGCCTGAACTACAACCGCGGCGGCGTACTCGCACACGACGTGGGCTACGGCAAGACCGTCGTTACGCTTGCCTTAAGCCATTGCCTAGAAGATTTCGACAAGAATGAATCCGTCGAGCAGCGTAATAGCGACGATCCTGATTGCATACACTTGAAGGCCACTCTCGTAGTGGTGCCACATCATCTGGTCAATCAATGGGCTGAACAGGCTCTTAAGTTTCTTCCTATTGAGCGTGATGAGGTAGTCGAAATTAAAGATATCGCTGACCTTAAGGATGACAAATCCTGGTCAGTTATCGACCGGCTTCAGGGTGCCAGGTTCATTATTGTGAGCAACACGGTCTTTGCAAAATCCGACTATCATAAGAATCTTGCCAAACTGGCTGGGTCGCTGGACCCGCCGTTGGAGGCCACGGGGAACGTCTCGGAAAGTCGTGCTTTCGGTGATTGGTACGAGGGCGCTGCGGCTGCCACCCGAACACACGTGAGCCGTTTGCTGCCATTGTATCGGCGAGGCCCCCGTGCTGCTAAGGGCCCCAAGCGCCAGGAGCAGGCGATCGAGAAACGCCGAGAACTCCTTCGTATCAAATATGAAGCTTTTGAGAGGGATTACCATTTGCGCAATCGAACCTCGAGTGGACAGAGCACGTCTGCTGCGTGCCACGGGAAATGGACAGTATTCACCCACCCGTTGGAAGCTTTTACGTACGCCCGTGTTGTGTACGACGAGTTTTCATATGAAGATTTTCACACGACGCTCTTCATGATTAATTTGAAGGCGTACTCGAAGTGGGTTCTATCCGCCACCCCGCCGACAAGAAATCTATCAGCTGTCTGCGGCATCGCCAAACTGCTGCAAGTGCATGTTGCACGCCCGGCTTACTGCCGTCAGGGAATGCCTCGAATCACAGAAGGCCCCCAGCTATTGGAACAGACTAACGCGGAAATCTTGCAGAGCTGCAAGTTTATGTCCGACAAGGGGATCCTCGAGCGACATGCCAAGGGTCAAAATTTCCTCGAACATTTTGCCAGATCTGACCCCCTGGACCTGAAGCTTGCCGGTGGCGTTAGCGTCGAAGAAATTGTTGTAGTGAACGAGATGAACAGGTATGAATTCATACTGTATCTTGATCTGCAGCAAGACTTGCGAGCTTGTGGCATGGATGCAAATATGCTTCCAAAGGAGTCTCGTGCCCTTCTGTTGCCGCTATATGGTCACAAGGCATGGGGGAGCAATGGGCACTATGTGGCCATGGAAGCACTCATTGCCCGTGCTTCCCGTACTTCCAATTGCCCTTCGGAGAACGCCAACATGGAAGAAGAGGCAGTCTCTTCTCTCTCAGGCGAGCGGGGAGCCTTGCTCGAGAACTATCTTGCAAGTCTAGGGGTCATCGCCGAGAAAGCCGTCTGGCTATCGCTACGCAATATGACAAACGCCGAGGAGGCTACATACTCGAATGCCACTTCAGCTGTGACCGACATCTGTACAATGCTTAGGGATGTCTGGAAAAAGGATCTCGACAAGTGTGGTGGGTTCGACGCTTGGTCCTTCATGGCGAAAGTGCTGATCCCCAACTATTCTGAGGCGAAGCGTCTAGCCTTTGTGAGACACCATTCCGAATTCTTTGAGCAGGACACAAAACTTGAACCCCGTCAACACAAGCAATGTCTCATAAATCTTCTCAAAGAACTTGTTACGTCAAGGTCAACATCGTGGAACGCTTACTACGATCTACAGGAAAAGGACCTTCATGGTATGACGGAACAAGAGGCGGCTGAACTTGTGGATGATTTTGTCCGCGTCAATGGTCCCATTGACAAAGCGCTAGTGGGGGATACCAACAGCGAAACGTTGGAGGCACTGGTCGCGGATGAAAAGAAAGGGCTAGAGAAATATAAGGCCGCCGACAAGAAAGTTCAGCTGAAGCCAAACAGGACCTTCGAGGGCATGGACTATTATGGCGGAAAGTACACTAAGGCCAGATACCATGAAATGTTCCGTAGCGTTGCTCTATTGTTCAACGCGAAAGAGGGTATTCCCGTCCTCGCAAAGCGCTGGGCAGATCACAAAGCCGGGATTTTGCCTGATTCCGACTACGTTGGATTTGGAAATTGTCGAATGGTGAAGCCCGAGAGATACCCCACTCTCGGAGAGACGTTCAAGATTCGGGGAGGAATCTATACGTTCACTAGAAGTGACGTAAGCGACACCTCCCTTGAACTCCGCAAGGCTTTGGACCAGGTGGTCTATGCCATTAAGCAAGAGAGGATCGTGGCGAGGGTCACATCGTCCGAAACGAACCTCCGATGCAACGGCTGTGGCGATATGAAGCCTAAGGAGGAACTTCGCCTTGTATGTGAATGCGGGCATCTGCTTTGTGCAGATCACCTTGACTGGGGACATTGTGGGGACTACGGACCCGATGGCCCGACCCATTGTCCGTCGCATCTAGAAAATGCGACCGTGCCACTCTTAGCCGTCAACACAATTCAACGCACCCTTGGGGCCAACCCTGCTGACGAACGGGCTGCTCCACACCGAAGCATCAGCTCGAAATCGCAGATGATAGCCAATACGATCAAGACGATCGTACCTCGCGACGACAACGTAATCTTGTTCGTCCAAAGCAACAACCAAATTGCCGAGCTAGAACGGACTCTGAAGGCAAATATGATTGGGTTCACCAAGGACCCTACGGAAGAGAAGGACTTTAGGTCTGTACGAAAGTTGACTAAGAGGGCGGTGAGACTTGAGAAACTTAAGACCGAATGCGTCAAGCGCGGCCTTTCCGACGATGGAACAGTTGGCGAATTGAAGAGAAGACTCATCGATTGGTTGGAAGAAGACGAGCTCGAGCAGCCTAAGGTTCGAATTCTGAAGCTCAACGACGCTACTTCGGCGGGTACCAATCTTCAGCACGCGAACCATGTGATGTTCGCGGCTCCTCTCCTAGTCGAACTCCAAGAGGAGTACGATGCTTTCATGAAGCAAGCAAGGGGAAGATGCATCCGGTACGGCCAGCAGAAGGCCGTCAAAGTCTATCACTTTGTTACCGCGAACACCATCGAGGTAGACATCCTCGAGCTCCGAAAGCAAAGCCATGTCCTTGTGCCACCCGGACAGGCTCTCGGCATACTCAAGGAAGCTACTCCGGAGCAAGACCGAGAGAAGCTTGCTTGCCCTTATACTAGTACCGAAACTCCCTCCAGTGTTAATACTCGGACCAAAGATGTCATCATGACCGACGCTAGTTATATATCTACGCCCGGCACTGACCTTACGAAGTCGAGATCTCCTGCGGTGAGCAGTGGCACTACTACCAGCACCAATTCTCCAGATGTGAAGACTGCAGACACGACTCTAGATATTGTGATGATCGAAGCTTCGGATCCTAGTATGCGTACTGTTTCCAAGGCTCCTAATCCAGAGCGTGTGCGTTCTATCCTTCACTCCCGAGAAATCTGGAAGGCGATGAACGAGCAGAGCTGGCTCACCACCGTGGGAATCGAGTATTAGTTCACGCCTAGCAGTGAATTGTAAGTTCTACCTATTCCGGTCGCCCTCGGGGCTATCCAGAGGCTAACATTATGCTAGGATGGGATGGTGTGGCATGACGTACGGGGCGGGACGACTTTCAACTGCGGATGACCGGCATGGAAGGACGGGATGAATTCTGATCGCGATGGCTTTGCAACCAGACTTAAAAAGGAAAGAAAAGGAGAAAAAGGTAGGGGAGACCATCACTTTCAATCTTCTAATCATCGTACGATGTCCTTCTGCTTTTCGCTTGCTTTTAAATTGATCAATTGAGACGTATAACCCGATGACTTAGATCCGTGACTTGATTAAGTATGTGCGCGATAGTATTGCTTCGTAGTATGACGGCCTGGTCTGGTATCGTCAACGTCGATATCCCCGTAGCTAACGCCGTTGAGATTAGCTTGCGAAGCTGAAGGCAAGTTTAAGCTACGAGAAGATGGCCACATAGCCGATAAAGACCCTAACATCGTATTTTAAGACGCTATATTCATTGCCTTAGTTACCTAGGTATATATCTATCCTAAAGTTTCCAAAGCCCAGTCCTCCGCGGTACCCTAACCATTATCCTCCTTTCCCCTTCTTTCCCATTTGCCTTCCCCTTTCCCGCCTGCCCGACACTATCGAGAGCAACCTCTTGGCAATCCTCAACCGGTATGTCGTTAGCGAACTGCATAACTACGAAATCTAGCGCTGATCCCGCGGGCCCTAGAGCTGCCATCGGCGCGTGCCATGTCCCCGCCCCGTACGTCACGGCCTGCGCGCCCGTCGCTACGAACGCGCGTAGGCCGTTTAGGTCCGGTAGGCCGGGGCCGGGTAGTTCGTGACCCCCGGGCGCGGGTAGGTCATCCTCCTTGCCTGCTAGGGCTGGGACTGGGGCTAGGGTCGGTGCTACGATGACTAGGTACCGCGATTCTGGGCTGGCGCCTAGCGGGATGAAGGTCTGCGTCGTGTAGGGGTGGCGCTCGAGGATCCTGACTTCGAAGAGGCCATCCTTGCTTATCGCGTTGGTGTTGGTGTGGCCCCCCGCGTCTGATAGTAGCTGCCGCGCCCCGCATACGAACATGGTGGTGCGCGCGGACTCGGGCTTGCCGGACGGGGCCTGCGCGTATAGGTTCTTCAGGGGAGGCGCCAGGGCGCGGTACTGGATGGCGGTTCCTTGGTTGGCCACTATGCCGCCGGAGGGTAGGGGATTGCCGGCGGCGTTCTGCGGCCGGATTCCCGGGGCCGGGTTCGCGAGCACGGCGCCGAAAGGGGCGAATGACGAGGGCGACAGGGGCTCCGCGGTCAGGGTGAGGGGGCCTGGGATGGGGAGGGTGCGGACGAGGACCATTTTTGCTTTTATTTGTAACGGCACTCTTCTATTTTATACCGTTAAACAGATATGCATAGGTTGGTGATATGTCTTCTTCTTCTTCTTCTTCTTCTTCTTCTTCTTCTTCTTCTTCTTTGTGGCTTATAGCGAAGGGATTCGGCGCGAGCGATTCAAAGATAACGGCAACGGGGATCGACGGTTCGAGATCGGAAAGACAAAAACATTTCGTGTCGGCCCCGTTGGGGAATGTTGGGGTACGGTGGGGGCCCTAGCATGGGTCTTCATCGCGGGATGGGATGTGTTAGGGATTTGCCATAGAATCGGTGTACACAATAACACATTCTAACAATTGATCGAGTTGCTTGTGGGTCTGATAGCTGTCCAATGAGATATTGGAATCCCCTGTCAGTCAGTCGAGTTTTGTCTTCCTAGCGATTTTACGATGTTTCTAGGCTCCCATCATCCCATTCACTCTTTCATTCGTTAAGTATTTTCAGCCTCGCGTCTGTCTTTTAGGTGAGCTACCTTCCAGTCATAATTATCAAACAACTTGTGAGTCTCTATCCCGATAATGCGATATTGTACCTATCTAACCTAGCCTGGCAGATTTTGTATCACGCGACAGTACCCCTGTCCAACGCGGCTGGGCCAGTCCAAACGGCACAATGGCCAACGATTCAAGGTCTTACTTATGTGGGCTTCTCTGTGCAAGAGCAAGGCCGGCTCCAAGGCAGACTAGGGACGACAACAACTTGCGAGGAGTTGAATTCTCACCAAGATCTTCCGTTGCGAGCTCAAGGACCCCGGCTCCACCACTAGCAATGCCCTCGTCAGCATCAACGACGCCTCCCGCAGCCAATCTCACCAACCCGGAGCTGGCTGGGTACTATTCACCACCGGCACCACAGACGCAGCTACTCCCTGACCCCTCCCTGGAGCTAAGAGGATATTATGCCCCCCAGGCAGCCGCCCCTACTCCGCGGCCGAGCGCTCGTCCGCCGAAACCGTCGTACTTTGCCTGAACTTCCCCTATTTTGCAAACATATATCAGACAACTCCTCATTGTATCTAGAGTCTTTCATGTTGAGCGTGTCAGTATTGGTCAGGGGTGCTTGGTGAATAGGGGTATTGTGGGGGGCTGGTGATATACGCGCTTCTATGGTCATTGGAATTGAATGATAGCTAGGTACCTAGTTAGTCTGAAGTTTGTTAATTTGACGATATCTACCAGACTTCATACTATCAGTAGAACCCGTCCAGGGGTTCGGTGTAACAGAGTGATAAGCTAGGGGAAGTAGCCTCGCTGGCAGCATAGGTACTGTATCATAAGGTGACTAGAGGAACTGATGGCCTACTAAGGGTCTGAGTAAGGTGACGAATATACACATGTAGGCAAACAACCGCCAAGCTACAACCTAGGGACAACCCTAGGGCTTGGTACTCTTATCCCCTGACAGAACCCCTGAAAGTGCAATGACGAAGTACCGTAGGTCTCTGTAGTGCGTAGCATATGCTCCCTGAGCTAGAATATAGGTATGATCGTTTTTGTCATGGTGTCTATGATTTATTCGTTCCTTAGTTGTGCATTCATGAACTACTCTGTGATGATTATTGTAGCCTATATTTTAAGGGGATATTGCAATGCTTGACGAGAGAGTGCGGCAGAATCCTGATGCGGTGGGCGGCTTAGCATCGGTACCTCGCTACCTGAGCAACTAGGCGTAAGGTTATATATTGGCATTGCATCATGTTCTATCACTTGCAGGCACCAGCCTGCAGGGAGTACAAAACCCCCATGTGGTCCACTGGGCCTGCTGGGCGGTTTTTCGCGGAGGGAGCTCTCGACACCCGGGTTCGAGAGCCAGAGCCGTCTTTTTGGCACTTTTTCTTTTTCTCGCCTTTTTCTTTTTGCACCCCTTGTCACTTTCTAATCGAGTATCTACCTAGCAGCTCTAATTTCTAATTTCTTTTATCTTACAAAGGATATCTGATCATGAGGTGCGGCATCCTCTGTTGTCTGTAGCTTGCTTCGTAATCCTAGTGATGACCCAGCTACCTCTATGGTATGGGCTCTTAATGCTGGTGTGGTATTCTAGAACGGCGAATCTGGATACATACAGTAGTCATATTATTGATGCTTGTTTTGATGAATGAAGAGGCATGAGGAAGCATGTTACCTTGCTAGTCAGATACTTCATTCTAGTTTCGATATTGACTACCTTCGACAATCAAGCCGATTATAGATATACAGATTCATAATCCACCTAACATAAAATATATCATATTACCGTAGTGGTTGCCATACTCAGTAATCGGGAAAAAGATAAAGCTATCTTCTAGTTGGGACTGAAGGAGTCATACATTCAAGTGTGCCTCATAGGGAGGGCTGGGACAGTACGTCGGCCATTGGATGCTGCTACTGTGTGACATGCGAGGCTGACTGTGTAGCAAGCAAGATTTATGTTGCGTGGTTATGGTTATTGGTATGGTTTGCTCAGAAGCAAATTCCATCATATCTCCTGAAACACTGGCTAGGAGCTGTTTGATCGAGTCTATCCTTCTCATTATGCCGTTTCAGCATCTTATCAGGCCCAAATTCGGACTACCTGACTCGGGAGTATCAAACTCATGAAGACGTAGTACTGAATTGGTATTTAAGCTAGTCTTCCTCAATATTGTACCTAATCCCGTTCTACAATGTACAGTTATAGAAAGGCTTTATGACTCTGTCGTTAAGCGTCGTATAATATACCTAGCTTAGCTTCACTAAATATTTATCTAGATCGTTACTTTCATACTCACCTCGGTACAATGGCTTTTGAGAAAGAAAACCAGGATACTATGCACGAGCCAACCAGTCCTGATCAGGCCGATAAGCCAGCCGACAAACCAGCCGACGACACTGTGTGCGGGTCCGCCAACGACGCCAAAGAGGCATTAAAGGATGAGTCAAAAAACGCAGCTGCCAAAGGTTGCTGTTGTACACTACTCGAACAACCAGTCATGGGCAATTCTTCCTCTTCAGCAAGTCTAACCAGCAACGCTACCGCATCTTCATCCCTCACCCCATTGGCCAATGCTTCGACATCCCCTGAGTGGCCGAGCAACGCTTCTTCATGTACCACGCCGGTAACCAGTGAGCATCCAAACCAGCCGACTGCACACGCCTCTGCACCGGTCTCTTCTCGTCCCGAATCTTCTAATACCGAGGTCAATGCACCACCTTCAAGCACTTTAACTTCCCCTGCACACCCCACAAATTCTTCTCGTATTCCCTCATTCTCCTCGACTGCACAAACGTCTGCGCCAGTCATCTTTTCTCCTCGCGTTATAACTAGGAGCATGAGCGCCCCTACCCTCAACGCGGTCGCAACGAGAAGTAGATCAGTTGACTTCGCAGGCTTGGCCACTGTTCGACATCCTGACCGTACGACTTCTTTTCAACCTACAAGCGCCGCCCCTACTTCTGCTACCGCCGAAGTACCAAGCACATCTTCCGACATGGGTATACCCGTGACAGAAGCCCAACCCCAGACCCAGCCTGCGGCTGCGGGACCTCCTGGTGGACCGCCAACCAACCCTCCAGTTGCAACGGCGGCTGCAAGCGCACCTGAACCGAGCCAGAATGGTGCTGCTTCCGGCGGCGCTCCTCCGGCGGGACCCCCGGCCGCACCCCCGGCAGCTGCTGAGGCTGCTCCTCCCCAAGGAAACCCGTCTCGACAGCATCCACGCATCGTGTCGAACCTTGCCCCACCGATCGGACCGCGAGCTGCTGCTGCCATGGCAGCCGCGGGCCATGGAGCTCCTATGTCTTTTCTGGGAGGGTAAGTACACGATAACCAATCTACCTTGTATAAAGTCCCAAATAACACGCGTGGCTAACAATGCATAGTGCTCCAGCTCCAGGTTATGCCCCAGCCCCGGCTCCAGCCCAGAACATGGCGTATGCCAGCGGCGCTCCGCAGCCCATGCTGTGGATGAACCCGCCCATGGTGGCTCCCTCCATCCCGGCTCCGCAGCCCGGAAACAACACCGGTTCTTGGTGTAAGTATTCCCCTACCCTCCGTCGTCGCTAGTAATTATTATTATATTAGCAGGGAAATAGCAAGCTGAAAGAACAATACAACAGGTTATCCATCCCAGTCTCCCTTCTGGGCCGGTGCCTCAGCTGCCCAGACTGTCCCACCGCCTAGCTTCTACGCGCATGAGCAGCTGCCCAACCCCATACAGCCGACGTATGTTGCGCAGCAGGGCTACGTCGCGCAGCCGGGCTATACGGCTTCGTACGCGCCCGCACCCGTGCCCACGCCCCATATCTTCCAGGGGCAGCAGGTGGCGTACTATGTCAACGGCTCCACCGGTCCGATGCTGTACTACATGTGAAGTACCTAGGCTAGAATCTACGATAGGGCTGCCGTCGACATGGTTCGTTGCTGAGTGAAGGGATGCGTATTGGAGGGTCGCGGTCGAGGGGGGTGGAAAAGAGGCATTCTATCTAGAGGAAGGCTGCTACTAGCAGCATAATGAGACATGACCGACGGTGAAGTCTGCACACCGAGGAGAAAATACGCGGACCAGGCTCTATCTCCTCTCTTATTGCGCCTCACGAGGGTTATCTCGGGGTTGTGCCGTTCGCAGGTCTACGAGACTAGGGTGGTTGGAGATGCCTAACTAATTATTAATTACCTGATAATATCATAATATGAGGCATTTCTTGAGCCACGGCTTCTGAATTCTCGTGTGATCTACGTGAGTGAACCTGTTGAATTATCCCTCATGGTGAATGATGAATCACTGGCCTCCTTTCGTAGTGGGCCAATCGGATAATTTCGAGGACCCCAAACAGGCAATCGAACCTGGGATTGCAGGGATCCTGACTTTTACGTCCACGTTACACACATACATATTAGCTGAGTCCAATTGAGCTGTTTATATCTCCTGAATCGTGATAAAACAGCGGGAATATCCCCCTTAAATTTGACTACTTGGAATGATCCTACGCCACTAACCTATCTAAGTAATGAGCTGAAAGTGGATATATAACGTAATTTAGGCGCAAAGCTCCCGAGATCCCTTTCTCTTGATAGACCTAGCACCTTGATAATTCTTGTTTCTCTCTCCTTCTTACATATATACCTAGGTACGTATAAAACGTAGGTAATGCCTTTACTTATGTTAGATATCCTGAATAAATCGGTTAGATTGAGACCTAATGGCCATGGGTGGCGGCAGTTAGTGAAATACGTAATTTAGCTGGACATCACGTGATCTCTTACAAGAGGACAAATTACGCCAGGGACTACAGCCCGTTTGCACACGTAACTTTTCAATGGCAGCAATCAATTGATATTCGAACAGATCTTTGAATTGATCAAAATATATCCTTTCTGGTAACTACAAGGATATTGTTGCAAAGTGATAGCTTTGGCGACTGGAAGAACGCGTTAATTGTACGTCATACATATTTCATTCTGCAATTTGTCCTGCCTAACAAGCCCTACTCTTACACATATAAATACCGCACGGCTCCCTGTATTCTAGCAAGGTAGAGCGTCTCCATTTTCCCTCTGTTGGATAGACAAGGTCTATCACGTGAGTGAGAGAGAGGGTGTATTACGTAATGCAGTTGGTATGTTTGGTATTGGTATGATTGATACAGTCTCGACACCCTCCCCTTCATCCAGAGCTTTCAGAGCCTCTTCGAACCATCCACTAACTCGATCGAAATCGAAATTTTTGTCGTATCCCTTCGTAGCGAGCGCATTTAGCGTCTTTTGAGTCTCCGTGCCAACTTCATAGTATACTGACTGCTTATTCGAGTTCAGAGTGGAAAAGTCGACATATGAAAAACCTGGTACAAGCAGGCTAATCCCGATCGAAATCAGTGGCTTCATCGTATCCCTTCTTGATGAGCGCTTCTAGCACTTTTCGCCCTTAAGTCCGACCCTAGCATACCAGGTTCATATTGGGGTTCGTGAAGAACCGTAAAATCAACATGTGATCTATCAGGATACCTGACCTGTCAGGATGAAGCCTAGACAGGAGACAAAGAGAATCTTTGTATGTATACCCGGGGTCTCCCCAAGATAGGTTGTAGTCCCTCGCGAAACAACATAGTTCATACCCCCCTATTTGGTCCAGGGCATTCAGAGCCTCTTCGACCCCTCCTTTCCCTAACTCGGTCGAAATCGACGGTTTCGTCGGATCCCTTCGTAGCGAGCGCGTTTAGCGCCTTTTGAGATAGTCAACCACCTACTAGTTCGAGTTCAGAGTGGAAACGTCGACACAGGAGCAGCCTGCGATAAGTAAGTCAATCCCGCCTTAAAGGCTTTTCTTGGATTTTTTAAAGGTTGTCCCATCTTCTCGTTGTTCTTGTGTTGTCCATTTTCAAGATGCGATTATCCATGGTCTCTGATGTAATTTGTGTTCCTCAGAGGAGATCACATGACATCTAATAATCTTGGCAGATTATGTAGTACACCAGCTGTTATTAGCTGTGACCAACTTAGCGCCACAGCCGTTGCATCGGAGGTTCGTTTCGGGCGATGTGACCTTCGCCACGATCATCTCTTGCTTGACAGTGAGAACCGTAAACCACCTGGTCCAAAGCCTTGCGGAGTTCAAGGGAGGTGTCGCTTACGTCACTTCTAGTGAACGTATGCTTTTCTCCCGGTGAAGAGCGGTTAGCTGGCGCAGATGTTAACCAGCTAGGGTAATGATATAGCAGTAGCTTGCACGTGCTTTTAAGTGCTGCTATCGGCAGGTTGTGGTGGATTTATTTATATTTTCCGTTTCGCGGCGGCACATCCGACAATTTTCGAATTTGATGTGCTTGGAATCAAACCGGCTTCCTTTTTTCCGTGACAGGGTAACGCGCCCCACGGGTTAAATACCCAGGTTCATCCGGTGATAATCCCTGTATGGACGTTGATAGTGCTTTTTTAATGCTTCGGGGTAAGTCTTGATCATAATGCGAAACATATTAAGAGGTTAATGCCGATAGACATCCCCATATGTTGACGGTGCGTTATCGGCCTTAAAGGTAGACCATTGATATTTTAGGCGGGTAGAGGTCTCCTCATCGGCTGTCGAAGGGTCTTAGATGGCAGCTCCATATAATAGGACTGGTCCGCCAGTGTGTCTGATGTTGGTGTGTTGGTAGGGTGGCAATGTTGCGTAAACTGCAGCCTTCGATGACGTCGCTCACGATATTTAGTACCCTTGTTATTAGTTAGCTATGAAATGCGCTAGCAGTGGTAATAGTGTTATGCGTACCGCTCAGGGAATTCGGCTTACACGTAAATATCAGATTCCTATAGCGTTGCCCATGATAGAGAGGAGGGTGGGAAGTGGATGAGATGGTAATAGGGGTGAAGGGGTGGGGGTGAAAATATGACAAGAAAAGGAGAGACGAAGGAGGGTTAGGATTGGGGCTGGAGAATGTAGGGTGATACTATTGTAGGAGACGTCTTGTCATCAATGTTGCTGGCCGTCTGCTACGGCCTTTACTTGGGCGACAGTGGTGTTCTTGTATGATTTTGTCGCAGACTATACCGCGGTCTTAAAGGCATCGAGTCCCTGGATTCTTAGACGGAGAGTCCCTCCAGCATGTACCGTAACGGTCCTCTGTTTATCGTCTGTCTAAGTCATGTTTTCTTTTCCCATGATAGCTTACTGGCCGTCTGTGAGCGAAGTGGGCTTAAAAATGAGATTGAGCTTAGATAAGCGCAATGTCTTTTCAAATAGTTGATGCGAACTTGATGAGCACCGAACTCGAGCTGAGGAGGGTCGTTGTAGGTCATTGTTGGCAACACTATATTTGAAATCGATCCTCCGTATTGGTCTATAGGCATGAGATTAGTAAATGAATGCCTCGATGTAAGGCCTGGATAACTATCTAGTATGGGACTTACGGTAATCATCGAAGTCATCTTATTCCTTACTAATTTACGACTAAACAGGATATCCTTAACCTAACAGCACCTATCTTCATGTTAGTTTGGGGGGAATAAGCGTTCAGAAGAGACTAATAATAACGTACGATGGTGCATATTACGCATTGCTCTTTAAGGTGTTGATAATGCGTGGTGGATATTCCGACGAAACTCTTGTTGCGAGTGACCCAGAAGTTCTAGCCATCCAGAGTCAGATGACTCGAACAGATTTATTGGATCATCTGTGAGTATGTGAGTGTGCTCCTTTAGTATTGCGTCTTGACAATTATGTCCATTAGAAATGGCTGCCAGAGGCGGACCGGGGTGACACAGCCATCACCTTCCCGACGCAGGCGAGTCTTATTTTTGCAGAGTTCGTTCGGTAGTGCCCAAAACAATACTCATATCTAGTGCTGATTGGGAAATGTAAGAAGAGAATGTTGCGAGTAACTAGAGTCGAAGGTTAGCTGATAGACAAACAAATAGGGGCTCCGCAAAAAAAGAAAAGAAAATACCTTTCCCAAACATGGGCGGAGCATGTGAGATTAGGCGGAATAGTCGGTTGAAGATAGAGTCGATGTACGGCGGGTGTTTCACTCATCACCTACAGTAGATGGTTGAGTAACTATTACACTACTGCGCGCTGCTGGTACGGGACTTCGCTGATGTATTGCGAAGGTAGCACCTAAGGTCTCTGCTTGTATGTTAGGCTTTCTCTTGCGTTATTTCCCGAACTGTAGAGCGCCTCGTACCTTTGCTAGTGAATTCTCAAGTATTCTTGCGAGTTCAATCTAGGGCCTCTTAGAGCCCCTTTCTGGTTATATCCCTTCCTTGACATTGTAGTGGTTATAGAGATGGGTATGGCATCACCAGGCTGTGTAAGCGTCTCAATGTAGCGCAGACATTAGAGCTCCTTTAGGATGTTTGGCCTTCGCGAGCTCTGACGGAGGTAGGTATTCCTCAGCGGGTGTAGTCACTAGGGGTTGATGTCGGAAACGTCTATAGTGGAACCTAAGTTACCTGGTACGCCCTAGGGTTTCTTTAATTTCGAGTAAATTGACTGGTGGATTTAGACATACCTTGATATACTGAAAGAGGAAGAGGATGGAGAGGATGGCGACAAAGACGATGACGATGAAGAGGAGGGCGACGATGAAGCTACCTGGTCTTGGTTTGCTTCAATTGCGGACGATACTGATGATGAAGACATATGGTCTTGCTGCGGCGGTGATGTAAGAACATTGGGATGCCTTGATTTGGGTAGGAAGCGTCGTCGAAAGACGCGTCTTAGTTAGGAGTGACTGACTATTTGATAGCGACCGAATATACCATAACTTCCTTGCTTAGCTTCGTTAGAGATGCCGACGCCTGTGGTTGAGCTTGAGCGTCTCGTAAAGAATCTTGGTTTCTTTAGCAAGAGCTTACGCGACCACAGACGTGTGTAGGAACATTGATTCCGCGAGGTTCTATCGGGGGCTGTTTGCTTTGATGAAGTTAGTATTAGGATTGAAGGAGCACGCGATAGTTTACTTACGAATCAGGCGCCTCCTTTGATTTGGTTTCGCGTGTTGCTTCCTCGCATGTTTAGATTGGAGGTCAGCACTCCCAGAGGACTGTTGAGTCGGAGACTTGGGATGCTGCTGTCAACTCTAGTATCGGGGCGCGTTATTATGAAATAATGGTGCAATAGGTATAAGTAGGACTTTAAATAGTCAGTCCAAAGGGGATGTAAAGATTATGGATGAAGCAGCAGTGAAAGGGCAGCCCTAGGGCTGTGATGCCCTTTGCCTGCCGCCAGCAATGGCTGCGGACAATAAGGTATCAACTTGGATTGGAATGTGAATTACAGATTTCTTAGAACGGAAGGGAGGGAGAAAATTCTTTTATATGCGCGTGTGGAATAATCGCCTGTAGTAACGTCGCTAACCGAGTAACCAGTCGCCTCATAGACGCGTCGCGTCGCCCACCATCCTTTATGCGTCTCGTTGCCTCCGCGACGAGGAATAATATTCCTTACCCAGATCAGCTAGGATACTTGGGAACATAGAAGTAGCAAGACGGTACTGATTATATCCAACAGCCCCCTAATGTTCATGGCATCCAGGAATATTAGGCGGGAGAGTACTTAATTAGAACTTACCTGGTAGGGGCAATTTATTCCTGCCTCCTACCCCTTTTCGTTGCCACTCTACTATTTGGGAGACTCTGGGGCCTCTAGTATCTAATGTAGAGACAGCCTACCATGTACATAAGGTACCTAGATAGGTACCTACGAATTGTAAACACCTAGGTAGCGACCATTAAAGGCAGTGTAGAACAAACATCCAATGGTCTTAGTGCCAGATACACGTATCCATTACCATAAAAGAAGTTCGTCTTATTACTATGAACAATGTCACTATCGGTGTCAGATCTCAGTAAAATCATTTAGCCTCAGTGATTGTGAGGGCGCGTTTCCTTGATGATCAATGCTAACTTAGGCCTTTAACTCTGCAGCCGGGACGCTCTTCCATGACAAGTACGTTGGTAGGACAGGGGGCGGGTTCAGGCCTGTTGGGTTGCATGATATTTCGTCGTCATCGCGGTGTACATAGCAAGAGAAGTCGTAGAACCTGCTTCCTGAGCCTTCGAAGATGATTCTAGAATTACTCTTATTAGATACAAGCAGGTCAAAGGGGGGGG